>JTDE01003023.1:12729-34213 GCA_014338405.1 Paragonimus skrjabini miyazakii | reverse complement strand
CGACAGCTGCGATCAATTGTGGGTGATGTTCAACTTGAAAGTAATCAAGATAACCAGCTGTGTTCATTCGTTGTAAGTCTGACTCACATTGCTCAACACGGTTGCCGCATTCATTTCTGTCAACACTGAAAGTGACGCTATCTTTCTCTGTCTCCCGCATGCACAGGGCTAGTGACATCCGTTTCGGATTAGCCTGTCACGGTGATCAAAGTCAAAGGACACATGAGAACAATCATCACCACAAAGGGCTTGCATTGCACCAGTTTCCGTGCCACTCACACACAGCGTATCCAGTGGAAACCCATTAGAATATGATCAGGAGGCCTGGGAGTAGAAACCTTTCTGTCGCGCCGGTAAATGCTAGTTAGCCACTAGGTAGACCAGTACGTAAGTGCGATTCTGATTTTTTGAGCAACAAATACATAGAAACTCACATTGTAAGGTTAAACTGAAAAAGAATACCAAAAATACAGTGCAAAATGTGGCTTAGTACAGGAGTACACTTCATTGTACTCCGGATAGGGGGAATGCGGGGCAAAAATGCAGAGCTTGACCGAAAAACAGACAAGACGTTCATCATACAATGCATCAACAAAGCTGAAGAAAGGCGAGGCTAGGTGGGGACAGTGACTCAGGTTTCTGTAAAGAAGACCGGGTGATTTGCCAAGCGACGGCGACTGTTGGTTGATATGAAGGAACAAGCATATATAACTGACGAAACTTGACCGTACCATGCTCGTAGTCTCTTCGCCGACGGTTAACCATAAGTACGTTGATGACCAACCAGAACATACACAACACACTACCTTGCACATGGTTTCAACACAGTTATTGACCGCGAATATTGCCTAATTAAAAGTCATCCAGTTCCGTTACACAACTACACGTCACGAGCCGTCTCAGTCCGAGGACGGCAAGAGCACACCAGACCGCGTTTTCATTCCGGTATACGAGCCCAGTGACCCACGGCATCACCGGAAGGATTTTAAGCTGCAACACATGTACAGCTTACGAATTACCAGTTGAAAAACATACAAACCGTACAATCATTTTTCCTTTCCGTACTCCACAGACCTCTACTCAAATTATTCTGTTATTCCCAATAAATCAACAATACTAAATATTTTCGCGCCACTCTCAAGGTTTTAACTAATCAGTTCGTTGTTCACGTATATCTGGTGCGTTGCTATCTACGTGTCATATGTATTTTTATTAATGTTACTAACCCTACGATTATAAGTAACTTTATCTTTAATGGATACCGAAAACAATAGTCAGGATGAAGTGAACACTGAGCATATATGTTAATCATCAAGGGGACAGAAATCACATGTATATGCATTGTCTACACGCGTACAGTATAGGTCACAACTCGGCGGGTTCCGACTCCGGGGCCGTTGTTGTGCGGCCGGATTGAACAAAATTAGATAAATCGTGTCCTCGCGTATCTGGTAGGCCCAGCATCGTAAACAGAACCAGGACAAGAGTGACTGCATAGACCAGCAATGGAATACCGTGCTTGACCTGACGGTCCAATTCGTTCACGTAGGGACATAACATTGTACCCAGACGGGAACAACCGAAAACAAGTCCAAATCCTATAGTATGAACTTCCGAAGGAAACAATTCCGGAATGTAAACATAGGATAGACATATGCAGATTGTGAGCAGCATGATGCTTAAATTCACGCCAACTATCAGTATCAGCTCTGCTGGTATGGTTTGAACGGTATAATTGAGATGACTTGCGAACAAACAACCGCTAGCCATTGCCACCACCAACATAAGTGGGCGCCTGCGTGTGGAACATATCTTATAGATTAAGGCTGAACACGCAGTAGAGGGAATGCCAGTAAGAGCGCTGAGAAACCCAAGCATATAAATAGAAACATTCAAATTGTTCGCGTAGTAGAACAATCCAAAAAGACACATGGATATGCCAAACATCGCAGTTGATCCCAGGACAGTAGTCGTCGTCAACCGTCGTGAAGAAAATGGTTTGAACACAGCACAAAAATGGCATATTCCTTGAACCTTCGATGACGTATGCTGTGCTTTAAACTCTGCTTCTAACACCTCAGCCGTTGAATCAAACGTATTCAAGTTCTGCAATCCGTCCGGTTGGTTCAGGACCACATGATTTATACGATAACCAGTAAGCAGTTCTGATACTGCTTGACGGAATCGGCCTCGGGAAATTAGCCATCTAGGAGATTCGGACGGCAGAAACGGATAGAAGAGCCCGAGGAAATCAGGGGACATCACAGCTATATTCAACCATCGCCAATCAGGGATAAAATAGGCGAACAGAGCAATAAGTGAGCGATGGCCAAAATCCAATCCCATTGAAAGGACAGTGTTGAATATGGAACGATATCGAGCTACGGTTAGTTCTATCACTAAAACATTGCCAACGCTCATTTTAACTGCATTTCCAACTGCAATCAAAGCACGAAGTATCACATAACTGACATAATTCCTTGACAAAGACACCGATTGCGCCAGCAACCTCCACGCAACAGAATATCCACAGTGTTTTCACGCGACCAAACCGATACCCACTCCAGCCACCGAGAATAAAGCCAATCAACATACCTACCGTGTAAATAGTAGTTCCTGTAGAAACCAACCACGTCCATTGGCAAACCGTTTCGAACTCTGCAATCACATTTCCTGGATAATGTAGGGAGCTCGATTGGAACACATAGCCATAAGGACATGGCTCAGTTGTGTTTGACCTCTCCAATTTGATAGCCGAGAATATCTCCTTCAAATTCACCATGCTCCAGTTTAGCGTATAACGAAAACAACCAAATATCTCATTTCGTTCAGGACCATTTGATAAATTCCTCTCTTCAAACCATGGACCGATTACACTGGCAATCTGTTCGAACGACAAAGACTGATTCCGAGCAAAATTTTCCACTCTAGTTTCCATAGCACACCGATGCGGCGATGCTGAGTTTGCGTAGACCTGGAACAGGGGTGCTTAACATGAGATACAGTGCCACAGTCCATTGCCACAATCCAGCAGGTTTCACAGATTCCTCTAGAAAACGATCCACGTTGAGTTGTTCAAGGTGGTTTGTGTATTGTTCACTACGTATTTCCTCAGATTGTAAACCCATTTTTGATTTCCATATCTACAAATACGGTTCGCGATTACTAGGAGGTTGTTGACGAACGGATACGTTTATAATGTCACGCACAACACATTCTGTAACTTGCTGGAATTGCTAATATCAAGGGAATCTCCACTAATCAAGTAGAGACGCTAGTGACATGTCAAGATATAGGCAGGTCAGATTCTCATGCAAATCACTTGTTGCACCCGACGGCACAATACAACCCTGCACACAGTTATTGTTGGTCGTTAATACCTATCAATTTCCAGACGGTTTGACTAAGTAAATGCTGAAATCGACAAATGTCTTATATGTCGTGGACTCGAACATTTAGATTTTAGCATGGTTTACATGAAAAACGTCCAAAGATTCTCCCACATTTTGGACACGATCCTCCATACCGACTTCCCACTAGAAGCAGACGTTCGGACAAAATGTTAGCCGCCGTTCGTTTGTCTACTATATAAAAGTTCTAACCTATTGGCAACCAAGATTTCTCGATGGTTTCCTATAGGCTTTGGATGAACTGATGCGGTTGTATACGATTAAAATGCCTATATTTCATCTACTAACAACATGGAAATGAATATTGGAATAACACACTAACATAATAAACCGAAGTTACTCACTAGTAATTGGTAATTAGATAACTTATGATCAATGTTGCGCTGATGCGACCGAATGTGTTGGACTGTATGAAAGAGAGAAAATACGGTTAACTCTACGAACAGGAATATGTGCGGTTGGTTTGTTGATGTAGAGTCCGCTAGCTGTGTACCTTATTCTCACTTGCATTGGTCGAATCCCAACCATATGGTTGTCCTAAATCACAGCTGTGTGTGAGTGTGTGGCTGCGACCTTGCAATCTGGTCAAACGATTTAGGAACGAAGCACGTTCATGTGGATAGTGATTTTTCTGCACGTAACAGTTTCTTGAACCCCTTAATTATACATTCGATAACCTCAGGGCTGTCATTTGCAATTGGTTACTAGGTGTAATAATCGAAATCGGCCAAATAGTATCTTCTGCTAAATCACCAAGTTCCAACGATTGCACATACGTGAATGAAAAATGTGAGATTCAACAATCCATCGAAGCGTCATTGTGACAGATGACTTTAAAAATATGTAGGCAATTATTTTCTACCGACCAATAATACACATAATTATATGCCTATATATATACATTATATATATACACACGGCTCACTCGAGGGCACCACGAATTAAACGCAGTTAATATACCCTCAACTATAAAGAACACGATGAGTATATACGTGTCCTTCAGAAAGACTGAGGACAGTTTGATTTATCCACATGGTCATAGACCACTTAGGTGTCGACGATTTCAGATTGTTTACAACTAGTACAAGAAAGATGACATTAGGTTGGATAATGAACGTGCAGTATCCATGTGGGTAATCTAGTGATAATTTAACTTTCCCAAATCTTTTCTACTTATTTTTATCTGAAACATGTTGTGGGAATTAAAGCGTGCTTTTTCGTCGAAATTTCTACATATCTCCCAGATATTCATTAACCCTGGTCCAAATATTATCGAATGTTATCGAGATCATCGTAATAACGATTCGTAATACAAGAGTGGGCGAATTCAGACGTACCACTTAAACACCATTGGGTGGAATGAAATTAAATATAATGTTTTTGACGTGGTACTATAGTTAGCTCCATTCTGTTAAAATTTGACATTACGTAATTTCAAACAGTTCGTTGTAGTTATGTGGCAGAGTCGACCATGATGAATGAATTGAAATGCATGATCACACACGAAAACACGAGCAATGGGCCCACTCATTCTCCACTACAGTTTCAGACCGACAAAATTGTTGTTCTGCTGACACAGGAGAGTTGTTATCTATGACTGGCGATAATATCACCTATCTGAAACAGTCGTCTTGAGTTGCCTACGTCAATATCTTTGAAAGCCCTAGTCGTGATGGCTTTATGTCCGGATGTGAGAAAGGGACGCAGAATCGAACGATGCTGTCTGCCTACACTCAATAACGTGTCAAATGCGTCTCAACAGATCACTCTCATTTCAACATTAGACTGGTTAATACGCATAGCTTTCCAAGAAATCTCCATAACGAGATTATCAGGCAGTACAATTAAAGATAGACCTATCAGAAAGCTACATCAATTGGTCCGTATTTGAACTTTGGCATCACTACCTCAGGTCGTTTTTTTGTTTGCATTTTATTTCATCGGGCCAAGAGGGGATGCTGCTAAGACACATTACACAGTGAATTACAGCACCTGTAATCAGTTCTGTACTCGAATGGTCATCCATGTGTGTTCACTGAACGACACAGCAGGCCTGGCCGTATTGCAACAAGAAACATCATAATTAGCCTACAATGGTAAAGATGTAATGGAACAACTCAGTCGGTAACTTCAATCAGGAGTCAAACGAACATTCTGTACAACACCCACTACGACGATTCGTTCCATCAGTCGAATATCCGGTAGAAATGTTGCTAGCTTCGCATGCCAATTCGCACGTAATTTACCAGTTTAATTTCGCCAGTAGCGTAGGCAGAAAGGCATCGCAAATGTGAAGTCGAGTAACCGAACCTGTTCCGGCTTGTTGAAAATATGAAATGAAACAAGTTCCAGCAAACATCGGTGTGCAGCCAGCAACTCTGACTGTACGTAAGTTGTTGACCTCGGGACATGCGGTTATCATGACCACTGCCTTCAAGGCCACTCACACAACCAACGGACGACTGCTTCAGTTCATTGAGGCTACCGGTGTGAACGTTACAGACTTTCTCGGACTGTATAAGTGAAATTATGCCAATTCCTTCATCAAAAAACCCTACGCAAATCATCCGTTTGTACCGTGTGCAGTAGTAAGCATCCTCTCCTAACAGTGTTGCGTAATCGATCTGTGCCATATTATTCATTAGTGCAGGTTCCTAGAGAATACCAACAATCCGCGTAAATACTTGGAATCACGTTCTGAAAATATTCCCTTGTATATTTTTTATAACATTCACTTTGGTAAAATGAAAGCAGCCCATTGTGTACATTCATTTCGAAATGCTGAAAGCCATATTACTCACATACACTCGCTCTTTCGTTGAAGATGTGTTTACTGTGCATAATAACACATTTAAATTGAGTTCAACAGAGGTTGGGAGTACTACAGTGTTACCTGGAACAAACGTTAGAACAAATGTGCCTCCGTCACACCTGGTATAATTCACACGAAATTATATACAAATGTAAGAATCGATGTAACTCAAGTTATCACTTAAGGCTGATGTGGATCGTTTCAAACGCATAGATCCAAGGCAGTGATAATACGCATCAAGCAGACATCCGTAGTCTATGTGAAAATATAACAGCATGGCGTAATGGATGACCGGTTCCTAGACGCTACTGTCTCAACACTCAATGGAATATTTCAGCGCGGCGGCGAGTGGACTGCGAACAACACGGGCGATCGGAAGAGCCATGGCGTAACGAAATCGAATCAACGGACGGGGAATAAGAGGCAAACAACCCACAACAGAAAGCGCCATTCACACAAACAAACCAGGCCGAAGTACACACGACATGTGAGTAGAAACCGCCGCTGTGTAGTGAGCCGGAATTCCGATTCATAAACGTGAGCGCGCACGTGACATGGCAACCAGCAAGTCAAATAATAAGGACTATGTTTTATTGAGCGACTTTTTGTTACAATAAGATTAGATTACTCAAATCTGTCAAGAAGGTCAAGGCAGTACATCCAATTGGTTGTAATCATACTATCGACATGATGAATGTGGTTTGTTTAATCTACTAGGTGAAGATCACCAAGTCGAGGCTATTATGGTGTCGAATGTCTATCATAGTCGAAAACACAGTAAATCTTTCACATAAAACAGTTCTGTGCTGCCAGACGTAATAGAGTCAAACGTTTGAACTCTATTAATCCGCCCCTACTGATGTACTTGATAAAGTGATCTAATAGAAAGTATTCACACATCTAAATAGCTAAGCGTATTTGACTTGTTCGACCACAGAAGCCACATTTTCTCATTTGTTTGCATTTGTGAATGTTTTACAACACTCTACTTTAAGTGTAATGTAGTTAGTCTGACCAACGACGAGGTGGTTATTTGTATACCTTGAATAATAATAATAATAATAATAATAATTGGGATAATTCCTTTACACTGTGCTGTTGACAGAAGTACTGGTGTAAGTGTATTATGAACTACGCTGAAAAGGTACGGAGTCAGGATTTTTGGTGCGTTCTTTGTGATTTTCTGGAGCAACTGAACCACCACCTTTCAGTTTGCTAAGGCATTGGTTTCTCGACATTTACCATTTCTTCTTCTGTTTGATAAATAGCAGCTTATACTGACGTTTTGAGCACTGTGGTTTTCTTTATCCCCTTGCATTTTCCTCTCCATGTCTGCCCGTCCAATCACTTAGTCGGTTAGGTTCGATTGTTTGACGGTAGCCACATGTTTGTGTGTGAGCGGCGCTGACAAAATGATATTCCGGAGCACACTACATGATTCGCTCCTCGTTGTTTTATTCTGATTCAGGAAGATAAGTAATTGTTTTAAAATTTACTAGATTCCAAAAATCTACCAGTGTGCTTGATAATCTTCCGTTTCTCGAATGTAAGTTGATCATTGAACGTCCGCATATGCGATACCTGAGAGCTCATCAAAAAATCCGATCATGCTGAACGCAGCTAACCAGTTCAAGACTTGGACAGATAGATGAATCTCACATAAAAATATGTAGGACAAAAAATGAATCTTTCGAGAAGCTTCATGGCGGATGTTGTGAACGAATGTTCTATTGGCCACTTATCCAAGAAAGTACACGAATGTTTATAATACAGTGAGGATGGTAAAATTCCATTGATGGTTTAGCTGACCAATTTTCATACAGAGCATAAGTTCACGAAGACTTTGGCAGACCTATCTTTAGCAGCGTTATCTTGAATTCAAATAGGTGTTTTCTTTCAGAACTGAAGCTCTTCATGTTACGAGTGTAAGTGGATTACTTTGAAACGGTCAATTCAAAAATCCATATGACCGACTTTAGCCACTCTCAGCAACATCTGAGAAATCATATGTGAATGGCATCAGCCAGCATCGGTACTGGAATCAAAAACATTGCAATAAGCCGATGTATAAAATGTGAAGCAAAGAAAACCAAAGACTAATTTTGTGTTGTGTAGCTGGACCAGTGAATGATCTCACCGGAACCATCTTCTTGGAGGCGATCCTCCAAGTTCAACCAATCAGGTGACGGCTAGACAGCCCACTTACCTTATTCGGTTTTTCTGTAATCAGACCTTCTCACTGTGGGTCACTAGAATACCAATAGTCACCCACTCATCTGGCCATAGCAGATAGTCAGCTTGGCAATGTATCAGCCTTCGTACGGATTGATACAACGTTGGACAAACGATGCATTTTGAGATGAGAGTAGTGGCTGAGCCGAATTCGGCTGTAAGGCGTGTGCAAACTTGTTGCAAAATGCACAGCTTTAGCCTACGAAATTCTTCTGCAGGAAAGGTGCTAGACTGAGAGCTTCCTGTGCCCTGGTGTAGCGAAAAGGCGACCAATAAAGCACAATCTTTATTGTCCAACACGCTAGTTACCATGCTACAAGCGCGCTTGCGGTTGTGAGTCAGCATTCCAGTCCACAACACCCCCAGGTTTCCGCTCACATGTCGTGTGCACTTCTGCCCGGTTTGTGTGTGGTCGGCGCCTTCTATCCGGACGTTTTCCGCCTGCCAATCTTCGTCCGTTGGTCCGATCCGGTCGAGCAATGACTCATCCGATTGCCCCCGTTGTCTGCCAACCGCTCGTTGTAATTTTTGGATGTAACTTCTCCGCATCGAGGTATTCCACCGAGTGTTGGAACGTTCACACCTCTGGCCTGACAATCCACCACACTAGGATAAGTCAGTCATGATTCGGGTACAATAGCCAGGGATATTAAAATTACGAAGCCTGATCGGTGATATGTAAGCCATGAGTAACAGTGCACGGAAAGTGAGATAATTGCTGCAAAAATCCACTCAAACCAAAGTACACAATCTTCTGAGCGTTATTGACAGCCGCAACATGATTAGCTTTCTTCCATCATTCGTGAATGTTCTTATTGCTTTGTAGGTATACTCCCTTTATCTCTTGCCACTTCAATTATGAAAAATCTCTGTTCACAAAAATTCCGACTGCTGGTATGCCGCACGTATAATCTTAGTTTTTAAAAAGAGTTATCTAAAGTATATTCAATAGCACACACTTCAGCAACGTTGAAAGTATTTCAGGAACTTATGCTTGCCAGAATATTTACCCAAGTTACCACTAGTGATCCTCACCGGTAACTTTGCTGACGTTGAAGATCGACAGTGGATAATGTTGCCGATTATGTCCATCTCATCCTACCAACTTCATATATAAAAGTGTATGAGGTTGTCTGTCTGAATTGCTTGGATCGCAGTAATACTTGCAAATACGTATTGAGTTCCATTTTGTCATCTGTTACAAGACTACAGTAACAAAGCGACCCTATCTAATATATCGGTCGATGAGTTCACTAAGGATCATAATAAGTATGTTGCAAAGACAGTATGTCTTCTCACACGATAATTAACTCCGGTGTTTCCCAACGGGGTCATCTTGCCACCTTTACTACGATCATCTTGCAAATGTAAGCTACCAATAACAAAAGTAACCAGGTCTTTCACTCACATGGATGATGCTGTATTGAGGGTACCTCTATCAGATACCTCAATTACACTAAGGTCTGTTTACCTTGAACACGAAATCAACTGATCGCGAAATGCATAAATACATAAATGTGAATTGCTTTGTGTCTTAACCTAACCTGATCTCTCCGCATCAGTACAGTTTTGAAATAAAATCCAAAGGACTTGCTCTATAAATCTTTAACTTGTCTAGTTTATCCTTCTTTCATCACCACCAGATTGCCAATACAAAGATGTTTGTAATTCTTGGGATGACAAAAAACATCCTTCACCCTCAAGAGCAGACATGCCTTTCAAACGCTGTACGGGGTTTACATAAGACCACTGCTTGAGTATGCTAATCAAGCCGTGTACACTGGCTTGAAGAAGGACATACTCGCCACCAAACGTGTCCAGCAAGTAGCCACCAAAATGGCCACCAGCTTGCAACATTTCACCTAAGAGTCGCATCTTGAAACTCTTGATCTGTGTCAACTTGAGTTTCGAAGACTCCACAGTGACTTGATCCTAACACATTGTTTCTTTTGTACAGGACTCATGCAGCAATTCTTTACCTCAGTAGCCGATAACAGTTCGTGAGGTCACAGCAAGGTTATCAATCACTGGAATGCCTTTCCATCCGAGGTTTTCAGTTGCTCTTCCAGAGACTGTTTCGAAATGTTATCAGACTTCCACTCTTTGTTAGATTTGTAATGTACTCTTTTCTCGGCAGTTTTTCTAATCCTTGAGAGCAATACTACGTCCTGCTTTCAATTATTGCCTTTCAGGTCCAAAAACCACTGGATATCAAAACAGATAAACTGACTAGATCCGGATGGTTTGGGCCTCCAGCCTCCAACCTGTGTACGAATCACTGAAGTCGCTGAAATCCTCCCCGTTAGGCAATTCTATCTGTGATATCACGCACACCGCCATCTTGAAGCTTCGTCCCGAACAGATACGAGGGACGAATTTTCCTGGAAGAAGGCTTCTAATAATCCTACAAAAATGTAGAATCTCAGAAAGATACTTACATCACAAGTTACGTTGCAAAAATGGCCCGTGAAGTGCCCCCTAGGGAGGCTGACATACATCCATGCAGTGACGGTGTGCCATCAGTCACACAGATAAAGCTTTCAGGGGGATTCGGTAGGACAAGCCAAGCCAAACTTCACCGCCGTTCACAGTACCATCCTAAATTTTACTTCGCGTTCCTCTTCCTCACACTCTTCTTTTTCTCTTCTAGCATAAACATATGAGGCGGTAACTTTCATATGTCTGCAAGTGAGCTGTCTGAGTCCATTCAACAAATTACCGAAAATAAGACAGTTGTCTCATGATACTCAACTTAACATCTGCGCCTTAACATAGATCTGACGTACGTCTGGCATTAGTGACAGTGAATTGAGTGTCTCCATTTACTCGCGTTATCAATCTAACTCTCTCCGACGGAAAGTGAGAGGATCTCGATCTTCCATAGTCAAAGTCAAAGGACCACCACAGGCGTCGAGTAATTTCTGATCGCCTATAAGTAAGATATCTTGTGACTTCAGTTATCAGTGTACACGCAGTGCACAAGGCACACTTCTGGTAAACCTATCTGTCGTTTCCCATGCATTCCTTTCGATTATGCAACACATTCATATTATGGTTGGCTCTAACGCGGCCAAAATAAGCTGACCACCAACGTGCCAATCAGATAGTGCTGACGGAGGCTCGATTTCTCTGCCCATTCTACAGCGACGGAAAGCGTGGACACAACAGGTCACTACCCTGAAGGGACATCGTTCTGGTCAGATTCCATTCTTGCTGGACTTAGTTATCACTAATGAGGTTCGTCTACTGGACACAATGCTGATCAAACCACCATTCCGATACAGTGGTCATTATTAACTCACTTTTACTCACACCCATTACTGGTAAAAACAACCATCAATAAAATCTACACTTCGAAACTTCAATCAAGCTAATCGTAAATGGTTGGAAGGCAACTTCCGGTTACTCATTCTTGAAAATGATCTCGTTAAACAGAACTGCCATTCGGTTCAAAGCACAATTCAAAAACCGAACGATTTATTCATATCGATTTAACGGTATACTTTCTATTCACGCTCACCTCTGTCGTATAGACTACGTCTCATTCTTGATATCCATTCACACCAATTCATGAAATGTAAACCTACAAACAACTCAGATAAACTGAACGCTTTCCGCATTACTCAAACTTCGTATTAACGGGAAATTAATGATCACACTAGGCTCGTACAAGAAGAGATACTTATGATAGTTTGCCCGGCTTGCTAGTCACTGAATATTCGAGCAATATGTAGGAGTAAACAAAAAGGTAATAGTCAGTGTGAATTTGCTCCGAAATGGGTCCCTTTTCCTTCTCCTGTGCTAATACCGAGTTTGTCCATATTTGATGAACAGTGAAGTAAACGAATGAAGATTACGTACAGAAGCAAATGAGAAACGATGGACTGATGACTAAGTGACACTCGTCTATGATCACGTGGGAGATCGGCACTGAAAGTGACATACAACAAGTTTCATTTTAGTCTAAGCTAGTCGCCTATACAACGGGCCCGAGCTCATAGGTTTGTGCAGCAGAAATATCAGAGAGTTATGTGCTACTGGGAGGTAGTTTGATGTCAGCTACATGTATGAGGTGTGTACCGTGGTTCCTTTATAGAAAAGATCAATAAGGAGAATAACAGGAAATGGTTGAAACTAATTAGAACTAGTAGCTAGTTAGGTTCATCAACAGGTTTATCTCAGAAAATATTGGTGGAACTAAGTGGATAGATGATGTGCATCTAGTGGTCGGTTCTTAATTTAAATTGTTTAGTTAGTTTATTATGACCTACCGGTTGACATATTTTCATATTTAGTAAACCACATACAGCGTTCACCCTTATTTCGACCAACCGTAGTACGAGAATGCTTTCACCTGCGCCTAACCTGCTCTTGACAGTACTGTTCTTTTGGCACAGTGGTCAGCAGACCCCTATGCTATTCACATGATGCGGTTTATCTCGCCTGAGTCACCCACAGATCACTCAAAGCCACAGTGAACTTGCAGTGGTTTACCACATGCCTCGAACACTATTCACTCAGGCCTAGAGACCGTGGTCAATCAATTAATCGGGGTGTTTCAGCTCTACCTTCAGTTGTCATAAGTCACAAATGCGCGATGACCGGATGAAGTATCTAAAAAAAACCCGTTGAGAATGGAGACCGTGTAGTTATTGCACTGAATGTACAAATAATCCTGTATAATGCAGTAAACGGCACGTATCATTACAAGGTAGCCACAGAAGAGAATTTCACTGCTCTTGGAATCGTCACCACAATTTTCCATCCCTTGTATAAAAAGGCGTCCTGACTACTTTAAGGGGGTATAAATGAAGCCGTTGCTTCAATATGTCAATCGAGTCCCGTATACTGGCTTCAGTACAGACAAACTTTCCGCTGGGCGTGTTTGAAGCGTAACTACCAAACTGGCGAAGGGACTAAAAATATCGTCCGCAAGTCCACTTGAAGTTTGGAGGTTCGGTAACGAAGAAAGCCGTATTCACATGAGTGGGAGAGGCAGCGATTGACAAACAGCAACGGGTATGCGGACATGTGAATATAAATCAATGACCGGAGGAGGCGAACTGAAGAATTTAGCATTCTGGATGCCGGCTGTGAAAATAACAGCGATAAGCAATTTGACTCACAGGGTTGCCAAAACAGTGAGTTGGGATCAATCAAAGGGAATTCCGATATTCGTAAGTGTCCTACAGTAATTCTTATGGAGGAGTCTTCTATCGTAATGGCTGATAACGGTTGTTGGTGTGGGCCAGGAAGCTTTACAAGTTCCATCCCTTGAACTTCCTCGGGCTGCAACCCTCTGTGTATAGGGACCTACCTTGTTCGCTGCGAATTCAGAGACTTTGTTAAAGTCCTCTCCACGTTCCCGTAAAATTCACAAGAAGTCAATTCTGCAAACAGCTGTTCTTTTACAATTACCTAGATTATGTGCAAGTTATATTGTGAAAATCATAACGAGTCAAATAGGTCATTAAAAATCACAGAAGCGGTACGGACCACAGTCTACTAGAAGAGGGTGGGAGTGTTGATGAATGCGCTAGTGTCACACGTGTCTGTCCTGAGACATACATTCGTCAGTGGCAAGCGGTTCACGTTTGCCCGGGTTTCAAGTGGATGTGGAATGATTGGCCATGGGAGGTGGAGCTTTCGTACGAATTGTTTTTGGGCATACAGATAGAGGTTGTAGAGTCTAATGGCAGTAGCCTCGGCCGTTGATAGCAAACACACTATGGAAGCTATGCAGCAAGCTTGATGAACCTTGCTGATGGTTCGGAAAGCTTCATCTGGTTCAATTTGATGACCGGTCTCAATTAAGTGGGAGCCAATTGCACTGGAAATGGGCTTTCTCCAACCGTTGCGAAGCCATTTCAATAAGTGTTCCCAAATTTTATCCAATAGCCCCCTTGTGGTTTTTCTAACATAACCAGCCAGGCAACAACAGGTAGAACAGTAGATACAGAAAGACGAAGAGAACTTGGACAAGCTATCCTTTAGGTGTAAAGCCAATGCCTGGCAGATGTCGAACGACAGGGTAAGTCTTGTTGCGTGGTAGGCATTCTTCATCGCGACTGAAATTCTACAGCCAATTATTCCACTGTTAACCTCATACTTATATGAGATAGAAGAAAATCGGCATTTTTTCAGCTGTCTGGACGAGTTCAAGTTACGTGCCAGAATGCAAACTTTTATCAACCAGTCTCTCAGAGTTTCCACATCCAATGAGTCTCTCGAATATACGTTACTACCTACTGAAGTGTGTTTGTTGTGCAGATGTTTTGCACTCTGTTCAAAAGACAACACACCAAGTTGCTTTTTTTACTTCGCCGGGACAAAACGATGAAAATGTGTATTCCGATCTGTCCATTTGATTGAGGAAACAACGCGACGTCTATGAGTGAGTTCATCATTATGTTCTAAGTCGATTGTGTACCTTGTATTCGGGTGTGCTTTATTAAACTAATCTACTATGACGTGATGATCATCGTTTGAAAAAAGGCAAAAAATGTCACTCACATAGCGCTTGTAAAGCTTGCAACTAATTACGGTGTGGTTGGGTTCAGTAGTCTCCAGTTTCGCCATAAATATATCTGCGAGCAGCGGACCTAGAGGAAAATCGATTGCTAATCCATCTTTCTGCTTGTATAGCTCCCTAATAAATTGAAATTTGATATTATGAGTGCAAAACGTCAATAGTCCTTTTAACCTTTCCCTCGTAATCCCGACATAAAGTTGACTGTTCTCAATATGCGTGCGGAGATAGTCAATAGTTTTTGCAGTGGTACATTAGAGAATAGAGAGGTTACATCCAAGGATAACATGCTGTCGTTCCCGATATACACTATATCAATTGAATCTACAAAATCGAGGGTGTCCTTTCATTGGATCTTTCCCTTCCATCACGTGCTCAATCGCTTGACCCAGAACCGAGAACAAGAATAGACGCGGCAACAGCGTTTGTTGGTAGGATGAGACGGGTCAGAATTAGGCCACGGAGGCTCTAAATGTATAGGGCGAAATGAGTACCATACATGCCCGACAAGATGCATGGTAAATCAATCGAGACGATCATATCTGGCAGTCAAAGCGTTAGAACAAATCACGTTATAGGGGCATCAGAAAGTGAATGCGAGAAAACAGTTCAGATAACGTACAGGTGTTCGATCGCGCAGCTGCATTCTAGATAACTGAGTGAGATTGATTAGCTGATTGAGTTAAAACATATCAATTCATTCGAAACCGAGTCGATCAATCAATATGACGTGATTTGCTTTTGCTGCCTCGTTAGGAGATGCGTCTCCTAACACCTTTAGACTAAAAGGAATTAGTCGTGATTCGATCCGTTCTAATATCTTCACTAGGAATTATGCCAAGTCATGATATGGTGAATTGTAAATGTCCAGGATCGGACTTAATGGCACTCCGTCCTTATAAAGTTTGCGGAGGCTTTTTAAAGCTTTGTTAGACGCTGGTTTCCTAAAAACAGTTGGGTTCATGCGTTTACTCCGTTGTTCGTCGTTGCTGCAATCCTCAACAATGGTGCTACCCCCGCATTCGTCGACTGCCTTTCAAATTAACAACTGCCTATTGTTCTGACCGGCCCGAACCGAGTGCTTTGGGCCTTCAACCCCGAACGTGTGTATCAATTGCCAAAACGTCACCTTAATTGAAGGTTTATTGATGCCCGTTGGTTATCATATTTTCCTGTAGATTTACTGGTCTCTTCAGAAAAGTCCTCAATGACATAATGAGATCCCTATAGGCACCGACCCGATGTATCGACATTGCATGGACATATTTTACCGAGGCTATTGTTGAGCACTAACTGAATGCATGCATGAAATTTACCTACAAAATCCCTGCGTCTATCCGTCATTCTCTAGTCCAAACTCCATCCCATCCATCCTCAATCCTGAAGTGTGCTCTATTTATCTTACTCTGTTTGCTCGCGTCCAGTAATCGCTTATCTAACCAAAATATTCGTTACTTTGGAAACCTTTTGTAGACCTTACTGGTCAACTGACTCGGTAACAATGTTTGATGTCCTGCTGCTTTGATTGCATAACAGTGACTTCATAATCTCACTCTGTATTGATGCATTCAATCATCGTAACCCATTTTGTTCATTACTGCTAAGACTGTGATAAAATCAATATCTGCAATTCTATCTTTGAAGATTTGCAAGGAAAATGTATGGCTTCATTTGAGGATACAATTAGAGTTGAGCATTGTACTTATCCTCAAACTGTTTTGAGCCTGTCAGTTAGCTAATTCCCTGTTGATTCGTATTCAATGTTGTTGGCTGTGTCGGATTACCGCATACGTGTGGGATCCCCTTCTCATTCTGACACCCGATCACTCTGTGTGTAGGAGAATGATGGATACGATATGAGTTCTGAACATGAATGGTATATTGTAGGTAGGCGTGACCAACAAATGGTCCAGGTTGATAAATGATGAGAAAAATGTTGCCACGTAAGCTGTCGTTTCA
The DNA here is from genome assembly GCA_014338405.1 of Paragonimus skrjabini miyazakii. Lineage (NCBI taxonomy): Eukaryota > Metazoa > Platyhelminthes > Trematoda > Plagiorchiida > Troglotrematidae > Paragonimus > Paragonimus skrjabini miyazakii. Next base: position 17,271 of record JTDE01003023.1, on the reverse strand, counting down.
ACGTAGTGAAACAAGCCATAATTGTGTTTACGTGAATGCTTATTACATGTTCGTTAGTCTGACACTTTCAACCACATCGTCATTCCGTAATCACCCAGTGGAGCACAGATTCATTTAAGATATGTTTGGAGCCCTCGAGTCCATACGAGGTTGATGTTGCTATCGTGATTTTTGACATTCAGCTATCTACATCGTAACGCTTCATTCAGTATCATCTGTATTGTCCCCTGACCAGAGCTGATTCAAAAACCATGCTAGTCAGTCGGTTGGTTTGACTAACGATCTTCGCTAATATCACACCGTTTCTCACCGTACCGGCTTGTGGTCAGCACTCAGCCGGATCAAAATGAAGAGACAGTGTGTGTGGCTCTGAATAAATTTCTACTATGCGCTCAGGGTTACCTCATTACCCCCTTCGACAGACAAATCATGATAACGTGGCATACATGACTTGTCATACTAACCAATTTGCCCCCCCCGCCATGCGCTTCACTGGTTAAACAGGCTTGCTTGTTCTACGATTGATGCAAGCAATGGCTGTAAGAAATACCGCTCCATTCCTTCTGGTTGGAGTTGGACGTGAAAGTCTGTGAAAATGGCTCTTTCGGACGAAAGAAGCAGGCAATGTGTGTGTTCGTCCATTCATGGCTGACCCTCCTGCCAAACTTTTCAGGTTTTCTCCCTACTCTCTCGCCGAACATTCCACTACACGATGCTCTCGGTATAGTACCTAGGAGTCTTTGAAAGCCACTGTTGCACTGATACCGCGCAGATTACATCCAATCTTCTTCTTGAATCTCATGTGACGCAGAGAGGTTATTTCCGGATAGGAATCGAATTCGTCACAACCCAATGTCAATTACAGAAAAGAAATTTAGTTTCTGTATTCCATTTTAAAATATTCTTGTACTCTGGAGGTTGGATGACACGATGGAATGATGTGTAAGCAGGCCGTCTACTTGGACGGAATAGCATAAGTAGTTTAAAAGTTTCTATCCCACGCAATTTGTAAATTCTTTTGAGAACGCCCTTCGAGGTGCGCAGAGATCGTGATGGAAGACAATCTGGCTTTAAGGTTAACAATATTGACAAGCGAGACTCTTCAGCACCTAGTAAAAACAATATCACTGCTATTTGTTCAAAATGGCAGATAATAACGTCAGAGATGACAGTGTACTTAAAACGCACATTTTGTACTTAGTTCTACGCTTCTCACAAAGTAATCTATGCAACCCGATTGAAGAAAATACACCACCTTGCAACTGCAGGAACTAGAACTCTGACCATGCTTTCATGAGACAACCGTGTTTATCACTGCGCCATTGATTTCACATTGGACACAACCGAATTATCATATGTGAACGCTCAACCACCTTCGCTAGTGAGTAGTGGTCAAGTTGCCCGTTCGTCTCAATAGGAGACACAATTACAGTCTGTTAACTCCAGTCGATAACCCTGCGATTAGGACTTACTAGACAGGTCAAAGTCTCCGAGCTCATTAAGCCTGCTAGGCGATATTTTAGATTAGTGATGAGTAGTCAGGGATTTGGTTAATTTCAAGTTAAACATCACCCATAGATGCTCGCAGTTGTCCCATTCCCATAGACTTTCTAGTCGGCCCCTTTCAAAAAGAAGCAATAGACTGAAGTTAACAGACAGTAACTATCTCCTATCAAGACGATCGGGCAACCTGATCATTACTCACAAACGAAGGTGGTTGAGCGTTCACATATGATAATTTGGTCGTGCCTAACGTGAGGTTAATGGCACAGTGGTAAACACGGTTGCCTCATGAACAGCATGTCCGTGGTTCAAGTCCCGGCAGTGGCGATGATATGCACTACTGACGAGCTCTAATGAGAGCGAAACTCGAGTCTATTGCTTCTTTTCGAAAGGGGCCGACTGGAAAGTTTATGGGAATGCGACAGTTACGATCAATTGTGGGTCATATTCAACCTGAAAATACATCAACTTATAACTAGCTGTGTTTTATGAGGGATGGCTCGTTGTCGGTCAGAGATGTAATATGTCTAAACCACTCCGTAGGTTTTCATTTGCAGACACGTTGTCCAATGTACGCCGTATTTTTGCTTAAGCAACGTGTAATATATTGACGAGGAATTGATAATTTGTGAGATTTCAAACGCAAACAGAATGAAGCGCAGAGGTCCTAGTATAGAACCTTGTAGCACATTGCTATACGCACAAAGTCTATTTGAAAAGAGATGAGTAAAAGATGGTTAAAGAGCATTCGACAGTCTACGTGTACAGAAAGTGATATAGTGCAAGATTATGTTTAATAATAATATTAAGTGCTAGCCAGTCTCTTTGACTAAAAAAACCAATCTGCCGATGTCGTACTTTCGTTTACACACGAGTAAATGCGAGCGCTATGGACTGTATTACGAGTACACAAAGACAGCTAGCTGGTCTTATCAAACAGCGCGTATCCACAAGGCTGGAAAACAAATGGAAAATATACGTCAAACAGCACTTACAATTGATTGCAGCTCTCACATTTGAACAGAATCTCTAAAAGAGGCTCGTTATTTGTGTTTCGCTCTTGTTACATCTCGTCAATACTACTTCGTTCCCATGAGGCAACATCGTTGACCATTGCGCCCATTACGTTGCATTAAGCGTGACATAAACATTAAATGCAGCTGCTCAACCACATTTGCTTGTGAGTAATATCTAAATCACATTTATGTCACAATTTAATTGGAAAAGCAGTGATGAGGGTGTCACGAACGGCTCGAGACGAAATGATCTCAGCTGGGACGCGCATCACGGCGCTCACCGAAAGGTCAAACAAGTGAACCAGACAGGACATATGCAGGAACCGAACAACAATCCTGACCAACACAATCGTCAGTCAAGGCCGAAGCCAAGCTACTGAAGCCAAGCCAATGAAGCCAGCTGCTGTGTTGATTACGTATATAATGCCCTATTGACAACATACAGACGACTTTTGTCGTGCCACATTGCTGAGTCTCTTGCAATCAGTCGGGTTATCTTGAGGTCGTATTAACCAGCGTTACAACAGATTTTGGTGCGTTACAACAGAGTGAGACAAAGGATGAATGGAGTAGTAAAGTCACCTAAATCGACCCCAAACTAATCAAGACAATGCATGAAAACAGCTCTTGACAGGCTTATATAGTGGTGATTGATCAGAAGTAGTACTAGTGTCTGAACAAGGCGGTTTTGGGTACACAGGGGCTCTTACGACTCGCTGCCTTCCACTGGATGACAACTCGGTAGACTGTGACCGACAGGCCAGTCTCATACTAACAGTGTGATCAGAATCGATCAGGTGTAATAATGTGGCATTGCTGACTGAGTGCCCTGCCTCACTGTTGGTTGGATAAAGAATGATAACGCATGCAACGTAATTCAGAGTGTCAAAATTGCTTCAAAATGAATTTTTTTACTGCAAACAATGACGATTAAACGAAATAAATGAATAAAAAATGTTGGGCACCATGAGGTTAAAAGTGAACGTGGGCTATGCGTCGTATAAGCAACCACGTCATAGATTTACGCTTCAAGTTGGAAACCACACGTAGTTTATCACAAATGTTGTATTCCAATAAATATCTCGGTCAGTCTGTTTAAAAGGAAGACATTGTGTTCGATATTGGCTTTTGTTATAGCTCTTCCGGAACTCGAACCCAGGCCATTCATTCACGAAACAACCGTGTTAACCACTGTGCCATTGACCTTGCAGTAAGCACGTCTGAGTTATCATATTCAAACTCACATTCACTTGGGTAATACTCACATCTACATTTGTCACACTTCTCAGATTTCTTCTCAGATTTACAATAGTCCACTGTTTTGTCATAGCCTCTGTTTTTCAAGTTCACCATGTTGTTTGGAAATTGTTCGTTTGCAGTTTCATCGGGCTCCATAAATGTAAATCGATTTCTAGGTGCAGATTTGATTTGTGCGTTTACGATACTAATGTGTTTATGCAAAAATCTGTCATAATAAATTTTTTTGTTGCATACAGAATACATTCGAATACACTGTTCAGCCAGCAAGACACACCTCCCAATGAACTAAAAATGCTTCTTTGATTGTAGTGTTTTCCTGTTTCAGGATAGAAGAGCATCAAAGTCCCATGAAGATCGATCAGTCTGATTGAGTGAGATCGCTTCTTTGTTTAAACCAACGGAATATACATAAGTTCATAAACGATACTGAACTCTTCGAAACTGTCCTTAGAATACAAAACACTTCAGGCCCTCTAAAAGGATCTATGCTATACAGTGACCATAACCCACTACTTGTGAAAGGCAAGTAACTAGCACAAAATGGTGAATAATCACACGCAGACGTGAGCGATCACAATATCAAGTGTCGTTCAGAGTGACAACAAAATCTTACAGACACTACGTCAACCAGGATTTACCACCATGAAGCGATATGGCTGCAATCTGGATGGGATAATGCTAGTCTACCTAAAAACTCGATTAACAGGACAACCCAATGACCACTGTTTCACGCGGTTTCAAGACGGAGGTATGAAGGACGGCA
>JTDE01003022.1:73370-94602 GCA_014338405.1 Paragonimus skrjabini miyazakii | reverse complement strand
GCATTAATATACGTTGATTTCTGCACAAGTCGTCCTCGAATCCACGAAGCTAATTGGCGAGTTGTAGGTGAGCACCTCAAAATGTGGCTCTTTTGTCCTCATCATTCGGCTGTATTATGAGAATAGAAAACGCTGCATTCTTCTCTTGTATCAAATTGGAGACAACTACACTGTTCTTGTTGAACAAATCCGGTGGTTTCTGGCCCTCGATACCGGTCGTCTCGAAGGCTGCTGCTGATCTGCTCCTTGAGGAATTATTACATACCCTCAAGAGTGTTGGATATAGCAGCGTCTTGCAGACGAGCGATAACTGCATGTATTTAAGATCCCCAATTGTTTGACGCAATTTTTCCCGTTTTCCGGGGGATCTACGATAAGCAGGCTTGCAGACACGAATAACTGACTTTGTCTCTATCAGCTATATTCCATGCTATATCCAGTCCTTCGCATCACTGACGTGATGCATTCCACGAATGACGCGGTGCCACATGGTCAGATAATCAAGCAAATGGTGCCCACCTCTTCGTGAGCGAATCCACATCGTGATATCACTCACAAGTTCCTTTTACAGTGGAACAATGCAAACATTCTCGCATTGTTTATACAAAACAAATGTGTCCTTGTGCCCGACTGGTTAGGGCGTTGGACTAAAAATTCAGTGGAGCTCTTGTGAGAGATCATTTCCGGTGGCCAAGTGTCGATTTAGATTTCGAAGGATTTTCGTAGTTAGGAGAAACGCACCAGAAGCACAGACGTAGTAATCTTTCCTGGACAAATTTATGCTTGATCATGAAAACTGTTACACGCGGAGTACTTTGGTCCAATTAAGCGTCTGACCTATGTTGATATAAGTGGTGCCCACTCCAAGTGGACCAGTCTCTATCCCATCACATACTGCATCCATGTATATGGTGACCGAAAAGTGATAATCGCGTACATTAGGAGTACATGGGAGCCCGATTTGTGAGTGAAGAGTTTCATCAATTTCTCTCCCATAATAGCGTATAGCATGTAAGGACTATGCCATACTAGCCTGCATTAGATGTTTTAGCTAAACTTGTCATTCGGACTGTCGACCTATGTCTTCCTAGGCAGCATTCAGGAACACTATACACTAAACTAGATCGGTTTACATCCGCAAAAAGAACATGAACTTGTACTCAGACCTATGGATTTGCTGATGTCAGGCAACGGTTGATTCAGTGGTCGCGTTCTACTAACCGTTTGTATTGGATCGTCGCTCTGGTTACGCGCTCAATCACCTGACTCCAAACCGAGAAAGAGAAGAGACGCGGCGACACTGTTTATTGGGACAGCGTGCCAAAATTAAGCCACAGAAGCCCTAAATTTATAGGACAAAACGATTACCATAGATGGCCGACAGATACAGAGCGAATCAAATAAAATAGTGATATATGACAGTCAGGGTGTCAAAGCAAATCACTTTAGGGGGACATCAAAGAAACAACGCGAGAAGAAACATTGTCCAGATAGCGCACAGGCGTTCGACCGCACACCTGCAACCTCATTAGCTGAGTGGGACCATACCACCACCCACGACCATATCATCCGAGCTGGGCCGGCGGATCGATGTGGTGTGATGCGTCCTGGCTGTTTCGCCAGGAGATGTATCCCTAACAGTTTTTCACTATAGTCTTAACAACAGGAAGCTGCAGCGACAGCTTACGAAGAAAAATTTGGTGAACTGATTTGTGCTAGAACATAATGCGGTCAACTAAATATAGTATGTTTTCAACACACTAAACGGGAGAGTTACGGGATTGATAATCAAACCAGCATGAAACCAACACTAAAGATCATTTCCCGAAAGAGATTAGTAGCAGTCCGCTCCAGAAAGTTGACTCATCAAATAATCAAGCTCACAAATAACGAGTCAAGAAACGTCAAACATAGAATAACCCACCTCAGTCTCATGACATTCCTGAACTCGATCAAGGATCTATTGATCCAAGATCTGCCGCATTCGTCTCTGGAATGAAAAATCTAGAGATGATAAATGGGGTTTAGTTTAGAACCACCGGCTGTCCAGAATAATTGCGGTGTTGATTCGGTGCAGAATCAGTGAGAAACAATCTTAAACTAATACAATTTGTAACAGTAATCTGATGAGGACTGGCGAACAAGTGATTCAAATCTCAGATCGCCGAGTGAACTGTGAAACACAGTCATAATCATCATCATCACCATCATCATCATCATCGTAGCAGCCATGAGCCTGACCAAAACGTACTGTGGCTCGGGCCGACACACACTTCAACAGTGACGTGGAATATGTTAGAAGAAAACGCTACTAAGAACTCTGAAAATTAATAGAAGATTAAACGGAAGAACTAGAAATCGTATGGATACAGGTACGCCATCGACTGCAACACACCGCCATCTCAGATGAAGCACAATCAATCACATAGTTCACTCAACTGAACGGAGTGAACATATCCAAGTCTAGCCTAATAATCACACGACATCTTCCTCACTGATATGACCAAATCCGACGTGTTTGTTACTGCGCCTCCCAATCCAGTTGTTTGCTGGAATTACTGCATTGTGAGGTGGCGATAGTCAAAGGTCAATTCCCGTGCATGCACTCAACATGGTTGTAACTGATATCCGGTTGTTAATTCTTAATGCAATGTGTACGGGACTAGTTTGAGTTGAGTGAACCCTCCATATTCCGTCCGGTTCTCTTCTAATCCGGAGGTTTACAGCTGATTGATATACTGTGTACGACTGTGGACAATTACAAATACCACAGTACGTAATTCACAAATAGAAATACATATCCCTGGAATTTGGAACGCATGTGACAAACAACGTGGCGCTCGGAAATTGCATTCATTCATGTATGCCAGACGATAGCAGATAACAATATGGACAATTCCAACCGGATGATGCCAACGTTCTCCATTGGTTCAACATCCCGACTTGTCAACTTATTAACACGGGGTCCAGAAAATGCATCCCAAATCATCACTGATCGTCTGTCAACGATCGTCTTGTGAGCACATACGTTGACCAGTCGAAGCAAAATGCAGAGTGCAAAATGCAACTGTCGTATGCGTACAACATGCAGATTGACCATGTTTGCTCGCCACGAGTTACACACTCTCACTAACGTGTGCATCAGATACAAGTCTTCACCCAATTTGAACGAGAGTCAGTGGCCGCACAGTTGACAATTACCGTCCTTCTCAACCGTAGACGACGACAATTCTACTGGAGAGATAATGGTGTTAGTGGCAGCCACCGACACCACGGGAATCTGGAGAGGACCACTGAAGTTATTCGACGGAACATCACGCGCACGCGACTGTCGCACGCGAACGTATCCAACAGCTGTCACTCGATTGTGACAGGCCATTGTGTGTACAGTTAACTGACGACGTGATCCGAGTTCAGTTGATGGTGTTGCAGGCTAGACTGAACACGGTAGACTGAACATCAGTAATGAGTGCTCTCATTTCGGAAATATTCACGAATGACTTCAGATACCAAATCAGTTGACCCCATTCCACAAACACTGCTTTTCGAACCCAACATCGATTCCATTCAATTTCCGAGTGGTGAATCGTTTCACGAGAATTAAATGGTGTCCTCATCTGGTCCGTCCGTTTAACACTGAGCTTTGCGCTCAGTTGATTCAGGATCGTCCATCTATATAGAAATGGGAAACGCATAAACTCGCGTGCGCACCGCGCCTCACAGATGACACGTGATTATTCTCCGTGTGGTGAATGACCAACACGTGTCTGACTCGTGGGTCACATGTGCACACACGGCGTGCACCAACGTGAACAACCAGTGAAAAACAACAATTCCGACGAGGCGGATTCGAACCACCGACCTAAGGATCACTGCAACATCTACAGTCCTCCGCTCTACCAGCTGAGCTATCGTCGGATGTTGTGAACATCACATCTGTATAACTACATTCAATAGTCACATTGGACAAGTGCATGGACAAGTGAATTCCCGATCATCCGGTGATCGGAATTAATCGACTAAATATATCAGAATGATGAGCACCGTGTTTGATGAGTATGTGAAAAATGCTGTGTTCTACATCCGTTTGCAACATGCCACTGCACTTCTCGTTGTAATTCTCGTGACAATCTTTCAAGAAATCATAATACACATCTACGTATTCGATGGCTGGTGTGTCTTGAATGCATATGAGAATATCGGTGACTATCGTTCAGTAGAATGATCAGCACTAACTTATCACCATTCCAACTCGGGTTCCTGATTGAATGAGCGGTTCAGGAATATTGTACATCGAAGATGAGGCGCAGTGGATGATTGGGGTTTACAATCGGTCGGAATGTCAACATCACACAGCCCCATACACGACTAAGGTGAACAGACACACACGGATTTTCTCGTCCACGCTGTACAACCTCCATCACATCAACGCAACAACTTCGATAACTTCGTCCATTTCTGATGATACTACTTTTCGTGGACTGTTGACGTGTGATGGAGATGTCATCGTATAGACACTATTGTCTGTCGCGTGTTCCCCGCCAATCATCTGACTCCATCTACGTTGTTATTCGTTGTGCTTTCATTGATCAACAACACGTTAGTTCACGCATTTAGGAATGACCTAACCGCTTCAAATATCAGATTATGCTTTCGAACGTGCAATCTCTTTCTTTTTCTTCCTTTTCTCCATGTTAATATTGTTTGTGTCGGATGAAGAATGTATCATGCTCTCTGGTTCGTGATTAGAACAGAATCAGTCGCCGGTTCAGTTTCTTGCCAATTCATGAATAAACGATTCGCGTTCATAATTTTTCTTTCCCGCCGTTTTCATGACCACGCATTTTCGACTTGTCCCCGTTCTGACTGCGTGTGAAATTTCAATTCGGAAACTCATGGAATACACATTACGTTATACTTTCTTGTTCCGTAGTCTCACCATAAATACTCAGCGAACATGTATAAATGTTCAGGCTATATTATCTTTTCTGGGATGTAAAGCATATGGCATCCCGTCGACACTAATTAACGCTGTCCCTCTTCTTCATATAGAGTACTGCTGAATAGAGATTCTAAAGCGGCACGTTTGTCAGCAGGTGATGTAGTAGGTGCTGTGGACAAATTTATTTTGACGTCTTTTCACCCATCTGTTTACTGATCTGTAGTAAGATAAATATTGACGGATAGTTTGTCAAGACTGTTCACACAACTGGCACCTTGAAATGACAAAGGCCACCTAATCGCTTCCGGTCCATAATCTTGATGATCAAATGATCTTTATGGACTTGGAAGGCACTGGTGAAATGGTGGAAATCGGATAAAAAATTGACAGCCTTCCATACATTGCTGAAAGTAATAGGTAAACCTAATTCAAGAGCTTTTCGATTTGGTACAGTGCTATGTAACTGTGTTCGGTGGTTCTTATTAGGCCAGGGGATTTTTAGTTATTTCATTATGTAGGCAAAAACTTTCAGTTAATGTGTAAATGGTCATGTACAAGAAGAAAAGAAATTTATTGCAATGGTGTACGGAAACCCTTTTGGATGTGACCACCGGGTGTCCTATGAACGAGCTGAAAGTCCACACTTGGGAGGTGGTCAGAGGATTCTCATGAGACGGTCGTGCTGGCTGCGAACCTGCAGAATTATAGTACTCATTAGTCATTTTTAATCTTTGAGAACGTCAGAAGTGAACGTCGCTTGCAGGATCCGAACCTGCGCGGGGAAACCGCATTGGGTTTCTAGTCCAACGTCTTAACCACTCAGCCACCACGACATAGCTTCTCCAGTCGAAGAAACAGCGTGAAAATGTCCGCATAGCTCCAATGAAGATAAAACTTTTGAAGGCAGAGGTCGGGTTAAGCAATGGGATATTATTCGTGTCGGCAACGGTAGACTGGCTGCTCGAGGAAGAACATTTTTGCCCCTTTCGATAAGAGGTCGACTAAGAAGTCTATGGGAATGTGAAATCTCTGAACAGTTCGTGGGTGATGTTCAATCTATATGAAAACTAAAGTCCCCTACTACTGATCAGTAATCAAATACCGCTCAATAAGTCAATGATTTCTGTGATTTCAACTTGGAGAGAAGTCCTCGAGGAGTTAACAGACAGTAAATGTGTCTCCTCTCACGGTGATCGGGCAACCTGATCATTACTCACAACCGAAAGTAGTTGAGCGTTCACATATGATAATTCGGTCGTGCCTAATGTGAGGTCAGTGGCACAGTGGTAAACACGGTTGTCTCATGAACAGCCTGGCCGGAGTTCTAGTCCCGGCAGTGGCGAGGATATGCACTACTGACGAGCTCTAATCAGAACGAAACTCGAGTCTAGTGCTTCTGCTGTTCGAAACAGGCCGACTGCAATGTCTATGCGAATGCGACAGCTGCGATCAATTGTGGGTGATGTTCAATCTATATGAAAGGCCAAAATCCCCTACTACTCATCAGTAATCAAAATGGTAACAAGTTCAAATAAATTTAGCTGAATCACTAAAATTTATGCCTAGTATACCACTCACTTGAGATCTACCGATGGAGGAAACATTTGAGTTGTTCTCATATTTGTCATCTGATGAGCGGTGACCAGAGCAACATCGTTGTTGCTAACTGAACTTCTTATTCAGACTAAGGTGTACTAAGTTATCTTCACCTTCGTTTTGTTATTCACACGCTAATCGAAATCGACGGAGACCACAATGACGTTATGATCAGTCCGAGTTTGTGAGCAGATTGCTAGTGTTCTACCCAAATCTGTACCGGACTGTTTATTCGCTCTACTCTATGATTTCGTCCATAATGAATCAGAAATAGCAAATCACGTCTTCCAGTATAAAAGTCAACTCTACTTCCAAATATGAGCTGAGTGCTCAGTGTGTCGCCGAATGTTCAAATGAAACGGAGTTTTCGTTGCAGCAGTGATGATGTCATACACGTTAATAGATGTTTTTTTTGTTGAATTTCATTTTCGTGATCATAATCGAACAAAGTTCATTCGGTTGCAGTATACTGCTTTATAAACCCGAGAAAACTGACTGAAACTTTGACGATTTTTCAGGGGCACGGAATTCACCGTCGACTAGAGCTGTGTGATCGGTATTCATATTGCAACTGTCATTGTCTCTTTTATTTTCCAACACATTGTCGTCTCAATCAACACAGGCTACACGAACGAGTTCGACTTGCTGTTTTGCTATATAAACGAAACAAACTCCCCGCCAAAATGAAGTTGAAAAGATAAACTAGTAGTGGTATATTGCACGATCTTTGTTCGGACGGATTTCGTTACAATTTATCAAATATACAGTGCAAAAATGAAAATGACAAAATATGCGTGAAATCATCATTTACGGAAAGTCTTCTGTCCAGAAATGGGTACACTCCTCGAGCATTACCAGAATAGTGCTAATTTGACGTATAGTTAAATAGTTTCACACACCCAACGGTGGTTCCAATCATCTGATGGCAATTGCTCGCAAATGTATCGATCCAATGCAAAAATTGAAGGTGTCGTCGGATGCTTTGATTGTCCAATATCCACGTGAACACAGAATTGCTTGCGATATTTTAGTTTTGTTCCAGTTCAGCACAGATGGGGTTTGGTAAGAATCTTATTCCAGCGAGCTCGGAAGGCTTGTACAGCTGGTCCATTCGACGAGTAAGCCCATCAACTTAAAGATATACTGAAGGCAAGAGGTTGCCCACAATAGTTTATAAGCCAATACACCGAATCAAAAATTAGCATTCAGCCCGTCTACCTGGTTGAACCAAAAGCTGCATTCAGTCGGTTTACCATCAAGGGTGATGACGTGAGTTTAATCTTGAAAAGGTTTCTGTGTGGTCAAAGTGGTTATCAGTTTTGCCACTACTAAGACGCCAACGTTTGCCATCAAGCACAGCCTATCTCTCCCCCGCAAACATGGGGGTGACGGAAAAGTCGTCGCAAATCAGGATGACAGAGTACTTACCGAAGTGCAGTCGTGTCAGCCAACCAGTTGAAATTTGTGCTGATAAGTCCAAAGGTTATCCATGGATGAAACCAGCTCTATCCATTATGCCGTAAGCGTTCAAGGCAAACCATGATAGCGGTCCGTTTGCATCCTTAGTCAACTTAATGCACTGGTTTTAACGCTTACCCCCATATTATCGAGTCAACTGCTACTAGAAGATTAAAACCTCCGTTAAATGTGCTGAAGGAACTACTCGTTAAATTAACACTTTCCTGGTAGCGTTCATGGATTTTACCCATTCCTGGGAAGGACACTCTGTAAGCAACGGTTTTACGCACACTTTGTAATTTCTATTTCTGCAGTATGTACTCGATTAAATGCAGCGAACACCGTTCGAACAAAGATCCCGTACTCTACCAATACTAGCTTGTCGTTTCAAGTTCGTTTACTGTATATAATCAAGAGGAGTCGGGTTTGATGCGTAAAGTTTCCACTTCGCGCGTGTGCTAGTTCCTCCGTAGTGTGTGCATTCGTGAACAGTGAAATCACTCGAAGTGTGAAACCGTCCCTTGAGGAGACGTCAAATGGACGGCAATTTAACAGTATAAGTCGTACTACTAACAATATTCAAGTAGCCTGAGATATTTGCACCTTATTGTGTGCAATCTATCTAGGATTGTACAGCGACGTCACGATAGGCAGTAATAAGGTGGAGTGACTGGTTTAGCCGAACTCATTCACATGGAGAGGTATCTGCTGTCTAGACCTTAACGAGTGACGTCACTAAACAGACTATCATTGCACAGACATGTGGTTTCACAAACATAAATAAGACGATGATAACGAGCAAATCATGACGTTTACGGGAGTTAGGTTTCATACATTCTAAGCAAACGGATATGTGGACTAACTTGCAACGTCCAGACAAAGATCCACTTAGCACAACTGATGAAAGGACGTATTAAACACCCTTTCGGAGAAAATTACGACTGATGTCTTCCAGTTTTCCTGTACGAATTCGACCAGGGAAAAAATTGTTTTAAATGTCTCAAAATCAGAAAGTCAAGTTAAATTTCGTAAAAGACGAGAGAAGATCCTGTGGATACGAATTATCTGGGTCTACTCAAATTCTCACCAGCAATTTCCTTTGTTTGACAGGTTTCTCATTAGCATGTTAGATGCCATCATTTGGTTTCTATTACTAAGTTCACATCGTATGCTTTGGAAAAGCGTTTTTAGAAGATGATATTACAATGTGAATTTGAATCTCTAATTGCATCATGAATTAGTGGAAAATGAAATCCGTTGTGACACCTCACGATACGAGAATGATAGAAAATTTTTAATGTCGTTACCCGCCCCCTCTTCTGGAGATAAGTTATATGATTTTAAGGAACAGCTGACCGAACATACATTAGATAGGATCGTGGATAAAGATTACCTTGTACGATTGCATGCACTGTCAGCGAGACAGCATCAAGAAAGGCTGTTGTTCATATGTATGTTTCATAATACTTTGCTTCGATTACGTGCCTTTTCACAGCCATTGTCAACATCTAAATGCATCGTCTCGTGCTAAATTGTCCGGGGAATAATGTACTCATGAGAACGGACAGCATCGAGATGAATCTACCATGGTAGAGTGTTACGTAACCCATCATGTTGAATCCGTCAGGCAATTAGTTGATTAGTGTTGGGGCGTCCGTTCCGTTACCATCCAAAACCGCCTCTGCCCCCGAGAAAAAAAACAAACAATTGACTCAGTCCTATATAACGGAACTGTTCAAAGCAGTCGGGATTTTTTTATACCGATATGCTCATTGGTGACGCTAACTCTTTTTTCAGTAACTGTTCTCTTTGATGTCTTGGGAGTGTTCGGTCACTACGCTCCATATAAATACTTTGAATTTGTCACCTTTGTTGCACACGTGTTGAGGCGGAACAAGGCGGTTTTCTTTGTACGCGAGTTTCGGCTTGTCTTGGGAGCAAAACGGGGACAGTTGCGGTGTTTTCGGGACCGATATTTCCGTGTTACTTATTACCGGGACGAGAATCCAATTTTTATCAAGCACATCACTATATCATGAACAAACCAGCGTATCGTTTCGAGGGTTTACAACAATTAGTAGCGCGCGATGAAATCAGCTCAGGTGGGGTAGGCACATTCAAGTGTACGGGAAACATCAACTGGACTTTTAATAATCGTAGTGTTAAACAACCTGGTATGAAGTATTCCGGATTGGATGACCCGATATCCGATTGCTAATAAGTTTCGAAAGATGACTGAACTTGACCAACAACTTTGCGAGTCTGTCTGTGCTGCGGCCTTGTCTAGGCACTAACTTTGCTTGGACAATCAGAGATGGGTTTTTACCAAGCACGTCATGAGAATGAACGTAGATAACAGAAACGGCGTGCTGTACAATTTACTGTCCGAAGTGTTTCGTTGCAACGGCACGGCGATAATAGAAATGTAAAAGATAAGCTCTCTCACGTGACTACAAGTTGCTGTTAATTGCCGTCGTTTCTTTAAACTCAAAATCCAGTACGGTTGTTAACGCGAAAAAAGGTCAGTGTCTGAATATGGCGCTACCTTTGACAAATCTAAACGAGTGTGAACGAATTTGAATGTTTTGGCTTTTTATGTGATGTACTAAGGTCAGTAGATGACCCACAATCGATTATACCAGTTGCACGATCTGGTGTATCGATCGATCTGAGAATCGATCCACATCGGTTAGGGCTTGTTCATTTAATTGCACATCACTCTATTTGTCCTGTTAGTGCATATGATCTGACACCTGCACTGTAATTGGTTATCACAGTTTGATTCAAAACAAGCCTCTTTGCCGTCGGAGTTTGTGACGGACTGGAATACTCGAGGTGGTCGCGGTGGCTAAGTGATACATTTGATTGATGGTCGACTGATTAAGTTCATCCATGAAAACCAACCGTAAGAAAAATTGATTTCTACCAGGCGTTTTTGTTTGACCAGCTAAAGTACTTCCATCCACAATGAACACATTTTAAGAGAAGTAAAATGGTTTCGTTTCATAGAATCCGGTAGATGTAAAGATGACGAACAGTGCAAGACAAGAACAGTAAACACAAACTTGTGTTTATGAGTAATACCAGCGACTAACGAAAACCGCCTTAGTACATTAATGTACTATAGACTCTCTATCTATCGTCCATAGCGTAAAAGATCACGTGATGAAGGAAAAAGTAATACTATCTACCGTTCGGGCTAGATAGCAGAAAATAACAAACCAATCAGGGTTACACTGTCCGGTATTAGCTACCATGTAACTTCATGGTCACATGAAGGTTGGGAGGCAGTCAAGTTGCTCACTTGTAGACAACAGTGAACTTACAGTTGTTCAGATCCAGAAACATTTAGCTATAGAGTTTCCAAAGTCACTTGTCCAAGTTGTATAACCTATCAGTGTTACTGAATCGCTCCTCCTATTCGTGTATTATCGTTCCACATATGTGACTAATCACTTTCGGTTTGGCGGCACCTTCCTAATTCGGAGGCCATCAAATATCAGGCGTGTTAACCACCATTCGTATCCCTTTTCGATAACCAGTTCATACATGGAGCGGCGGTCTTTGATCATTACAGTCCAAGTCGACTTAATCAACAATACAGCAGAAGGCCGTTTGAAAGGAAATGAACGCTTACTAAGGCAATTACGTCATCCTGGCTGAATATTGAACCGATGTCTATAAGGACATATAGACAAGGTTCATCGTAATGGTAACATTAAATGTTGGTTTGCGTAGACGTTTTACTAAGCAGTATCATCAAATCATTAATGTGCAACCGTCACTGGTGGAGCCAACAATAGATAGATTTTAGGAAGACCGATTTCTTCATCTCCCAAAGTGTGCAGTACTTAGCTGTTTGAGGCTCGATAAGAATAGAAACCAGTCTGTAAAGTGAGTAATATACGGTTGAGTAGAGTTCATATGACGCAGTCTCAACAGCTCATTAATGGAGAGGTGCAGTATGAAAAGTACAATCGATATTGGCAAGTGGTTACTGCTCCTGCCGTTTTCGTGAACACGTTTCAAGTAAGCGGTCTAAAATGTTCCCCGTCAATTACTGCTGGCACTTCAACTGCCAAACTCCAGTGATTGACATAGGCGTTAAATTGTCTAAATTGGAGCCTTTATCCGATTAAGTAGATTGTACATGTTCCTGTGAAACTCTTGATTTTTCACAAGTCCGTGACCGTTAACTAACACAAGTCGTTTCTTCCTCGTAAAGCTGAGATCAACAATGTCGCAAACTTTAAGCACTCTTTAGAGGATATAACTAAGAAAAAGCTAAGATTCTGCTGGACTCGAACCAGCGACAAAAACAACAACCTGACAGGTAGCAAGTACTCAATCAACGGAGCGAGCAAGACACTTCGATGTTCAACAGTGGTGTTGGTAGATTTCAGACCAAACCCTCTGAGGATTCCTGGTGGGCAGACAGTCTTTATGGGTTACTTGGTGAATTCCATGTGAAACGGTGGAACGGGCGGGCAAATGATTCAAAATGCAAAATTTATGAGCTCTCGCCGTGGCTTTCCAGTTTAACAGGTAGAGCGTTTACCGCGTTTTAACGCATCGTCTCCGTCATAAGTTTGAATCTAGCTGAAGCTTGGATTTCTTGCAGTTGGATCTCTTCTAATTAAACGAGTCTACCGCACTATTTATCGTTAATATTTTTTTTCATCATACTTTATAGAGTTGAGTAGTTAACGTCTCAGTGAACGATGATGGTCATCCAACAAACGGTCTTTGGCAGATATTCCTTTTTGTATCATCCAGATAAGGCACAAAATATGTGAGCAAGAATTTGACCTATGTTGACCACAGTGTGTAATGGTGATACAGTGTACATCTCCCCTGGTGTACATAAAAAGCATGCCGGTAGTCAACCGGCTTGCATTGGTTATTTTCGCGTGGGCTCATAGTAGTGCGATATTCAGGATAATCGTTAGGGTGTCACAAAGGTGATTCACTCATGCGGAGGGATGTTTATCATTACATCAGCAGCTTTTCTGTGTTCGCCGGTTGTAAGACAGATTGCAACATACATCAAGAAGGCCTCATCCGAAACACTTCTCCCATATTGCGTTTCAGGTGGAAGACGAGCTGGTGGTCTGAGTTATAAAGGTGATAACAATGATAATTGTATTATCAGAATACTCAACCTTCGAATAATAACACTAACAATGATAACAATGAAAATAAAGCAATTTGTTCCCTTTATAAACTTGAATAAGGCAATGAGAAAACGTAAATCACGTGATGTTCTCCGGAGTAACATTTCGTACATTCGGATCACACAATGCTCCTTTTCCTATTCCAGTATCCGAACTGAAATCATTATTACTCCTGTGTATAATGTGAAATTCAACTTACAGACGTTTACTTTCCGGCAAGTTAACGGTGTTGCAATGGGCAGTCCACTGGGTCCACTCCTAGATGATTTCTTTATGGCCAAGGTAGAATTTGCATTAGGTGAAAGTCTGTCAAGGCTGATACTGAACAAGCGCTACGTAGACGACATCCTGGCTATTTTTTTATAATTCAAGTGATTTGGACGCAGCATTTTCGGAGTTGAATCAAGCACATCCTAATCTCAAGCTAACTAGAGAGAACGAAGTAAATTACTGCCTTCCATTCTTGGACATTCTAGTTAGCTGAAGATCAGATGGTACGATAGGAAGATCTATTTACAGAAAGCCTACTTGGACAGGACAGTATATACATTTTGAAAGTTTCTGTCCAGTGCAATATAAGAAAGGCTTGTTCGAACGCTTTTCTACAGAGTACGGAGGCTATGCACAAATGATAATCTACCATAAGAATTAAGCACACTCAGAGATACGTTGTTGGTCAACGGGTACCCCTCGCAAGTTATCAAGAAAGATAACAGTGTCATCACCCCAAGAATACAAGAAACAACAGTACCAAAGAAGACAGTATACTTAGAACTCCCGTTTCTAGGGGATGGCTGGTCAACAATGACGAAAAGATGTCTAACAGCTGTTGTATCCAGATCTTATAACGCTGTAAAACTATGTATAATACAACGAACCAAGGCCTTATCAGTCTCCTCGGCTACGAACAAACAGCCTACATCTGTCACATCCCATTGTTTATTCAAATATTCAGGTAGCTGCAGTATGAGCTACATAGGGAGGACAAATCGTCAGTTGGCTTCTCGTATCACGGAGCATGTTCTCAAATGGTTCGAAACACAACTAGAAACGCCAGGCGCGTGCATAGAAACCAACGGACGGCACCCGGCATCATCAATAGAGAAACATCTGATCCAAACAGGATACAGAGTTAAGGTTTGTGACGCATTCTGTGTGATTTTTCGAAGTCACCGGAAACGTATGCTCCAGTTTGCTGAGGCTTTGGCCATCAGACGTTATAATCCACCCTGTCTGTTCAGAAATAATGTGTTCACGCTGCGGCTGCCTTGGTAGTCAGCATCCCCATTTGTTTAATCTTCATTTCCGTGTCTGTCTGTCTAATCACTTAAGCCATTATTTCCGCCCTGCGGTACCCTGTCTTAATGTTTAAAATTAGTTACATGTCCATGTGTGATCAGAGTGTATGAAATGTTACTCCGGAGAACATCACATGATTTACGTCTTCTCATTGCCTTATTCAAAATAATAAATATCAGTAGGACTATGATTCTTAGCGGAATACTATTTTTCACGATTGTAAGCTTACCTGTTCCTGCATCAAATGACAAAAAATTATGGTAACATGATGATGTGAGAGTGGAACTTACATCACCTACAAATTGCGCCAAATCGACAAGTCAAACACACAGTTAATGGCATTCCTACATTATCCGGATCCAAAAGACACCACAAAACTAAACATATTCAAACGGGGATAAGAAGCAGTGTAACAATGCTTTGGGTGAGTTGCACTCATTCACAAACGGCATCCAATCAGTGTGTGATTATATGACGGTCAAGCGAACGAATTGCTACAGGGCGTGAGAACAAAACAAGCTCAGTTCACGAAACTGTAATGGCTTTCTATGATCTATAGCAAAACGAAGCTGCTGAAAGATGGGCTTGGATTTTAACCTGCTGGAAGGATGTATAAGGAAAGGACGACTTTAGGAACGTCAATGATGTACGTTGCCGCCGATGCGTAGCATAATCGGACGGGGTCTAAGAGGAATGCAGCAGAGTTGTTTTGTAGTAAGTGGATCCATTTTCATCTCAAAAAAGCGTTTCATGCATAGTTCCAGAGGACATTTCTCGAGTGGAGTACCTACCGATAAAATCTTTTTTCATCTCATAAAATTTCATTTTAGACTGGAGTGCTTCCCTGGAAGGGAGAACAGTATAATCGAGGGGAGACATGCGAACGCCAATGAACCTCGAAACAAGGTGATCAGGAACCTAAAATGCTCCCGATCGAGCCTATAACATGCGGACCTCTGGATTGTTATTATCATCCCGAGTTATATATATATATATATATATATATATATATATATATTCGCATGTATGTCACTGAAAGAAACCTCGCAGTCATTCGATAACGTTTTATTCTGTCAAGATCATCAGTGTTCCAGATTTGGGGGTCATCAGCATATCAAGGTGCGCTGTTGGAAATATAATCATGCTATTGTGTGATGTAATGTACTAGATACTTAGATGGGACAGCGTATAGGAAAATTACTGCACCAAGGAGTTAGATATATTCTCATGACTGTTTAATACAGGGAATCTTAGTAGAGTGTAACGAGTTCTCTAATGAGTACATTTTTATGCCAGGTCACAGGCAGCCAGATATTAGTAGATGGATCCCCTAGTCACCTGTCTACCAGCAGCAGCCAAGAACGACAGGGGGAAAACAAAACAAAATATAGTATTTTACCGAAATCGGCTACACTTGATTAAAAGCGTCCATATAAAATAACATACAGATAGCACTATCCAAGCCTTACGGTTATTGTTAATCTCCAGGAATCTCACTGGCACTGGACAAGATTTTAGATGCGGCGTTGCTGAATACAATACTTCGTAAGTAGTATCGATAGAAGCACAAGTAAAGAACATCAGAGTGATACACAAACGAATTGTAACGTAAATAATGACTGAATAAAACAAGTGAAATGCCAGCAATAGTTCGGACAAAAAACAGAAATGCAATCCGTGTGTGCCAATGAAGTATTTGGTAGAATCCTATAAATGTCGACATAGTGATCCACGAGACAGAAATACTATGTAGTTCACGTAGCCAAGTGGTTGCGTCTGTTTACCGATACGCGAATGACTCAGGTAAGTGGTGTACACATGTGCGAACAGTCTTGTTGTCCTGTCAGTCTGAGCGAAAATTGTGTTCAATCCTGCTTCATAAAAGTCGTTCAATAAAGCCAGATATTTATTGTCCAGCTCGAAAGTTCCCAGACCACGCGCGTCCTCGTGTTTAGGAACTGAAATTCCGGAGCACAACACAGCGACGGTTTCCATTCAACTGTGGTAAGCATTTCTGTCTGATTTTGTGTGTGTAGCTGACGCATTCCATTGTAGATTTTAACTTTCAATTTCTCACCCGCTGGTCTGATGTCGTTCAGTGATGGGTCATCCGGTTCTCAATCCATCCGCTACGGGTTTTGGCCATATTTCACCACCGCGTCGAGATAGTTCACCGAGTGTCGGAATAATTGCTCCTCCGATTTTGTCATCCATTACAATGGGCTAACGCCAAAATGGGATACGTGTAGGTGCCTGTGCAACATTAAGGGCAGTGATATTCACAGAATGGCGAGTTGTTTGAAGCCACTACCGGTACGTGCACGTAAGCAATGGTCAGTGGTGAATATGTGTCGCATTGCAGTCTAATCACATGCCATAAGGAGTCGACCTAGACCTATATGGCCTTGACCACAGGACTATGTGATGTGAAAATAGTATAACCGCACAGCTGAAGCCTGGTGTCTCGTTTAGAATACATCCGGCCAGTCTAACAATGGTGATCACCTTTAATCCAAATTCAACTTATAACATTCAAGGTCTGTTGACAGTTTGGCAACATCTGTGACGATCATGTGATTAGAGATAAATAGAGA
The DNA here is from genome assembly GCA_014338405.1 of Paragonimus skrjabini miyazakii. Taxonomy (NCBI): domain Eukaryota; kingdom Metazoa; phylum Platyhelminthes; class Trematoda; order Plagiorchiida; family Troglotrematidae; genus Paragonimus; species Paragonimus skrjabini miyazakii. The sequence continues at coordinate 77,539 of JTDE01003022.1, read as the reverse complement.
TGGCGTTCCGTATAAGCACACTATTTGCTACAGAGCTGCACTTGCAACATATTCCGTTAGGGATCACCGCAATTGGTCATTTTAGCAGTAACGAACCATATGAGGCGAAAAAACAGATTTACCGGCATTCTAACCATTTGTGGTTAGTTATGGCATGGTTGTAATGATCGGACGTACGAGCTTCTAATGGTCTCAGCAACTGACCAACAAGTGAAATTCCCCTAACCACATGGTAAGTAACAATCTCGGAGTGATTGCCGCAAATAATCAATGTTCGTGTTACATGAACACGCGATAGTAGATATATATCAACATTATAGTATTCGGACTTCACGACTGTCTGACATGAATATCACAACTGAAAGTACAGGCTGTAGCCTGATTAGTCAATATGTGAACCAAGGAACTTATGAACTGGGGAATGTGTGTGTATACAATCGTTCGTCCAATCATAATTGTGTATGTTGAAGTGGTCCATTGTTAAATTATTCTCTACATGTCTGCTTGTATCCACAGGAAATGGAACAGATTTTCACCATCACATAACCAGTACGAAAATCCTCTGCATTCGTCCTTGATATTCGGGTTGATCTCGGTTCTTCCAAACATTTGGTTATAAAACAGTCAACTCCGTTCAGTTCAACATCGTTCACTAACTTAGTTTCACCTATTAGAAAGAGGTGAGGAACAACTTCTGTCAATCCCAAATCCAAACTGAAATTGAGTCTGGGACACCAACAAGTTGGAGACTTGTCGTGTGTTTCGCTGAAAACAAGGATAGATGAGAGAGAAATTCAGAGCTACTGCAGTTACAAACGGACTTTCTGGAAGTAGCTAGGTGTTACGTCTGATTTATCATCCATAGGAATTAGTTCCACACTATTTCCTATATAGCACTCGATTTGTCATAATCAAGTGATATGCTAAACCAAGTGAGTACATACGGGTAAAACAGGCAAGCAAATTCGTCGAATACGTTTCCAATCGGATAACACTGGAATAGCGGAGCAGTCACTGTGGCTATCATTTCAAATTCTAATGAGTACCACATGCTTCTTTCAATAACTAAAGTCGTGATTTCAAATGACCCATTCGATTTTGTTGAGATCAGCATTTGTGTCCAAATTTGATGGAGGCGGGCAACATTCGTTAGACGCTACTGGAAGTTTTGCACCACGGAAGAGAGAATGTAGCCAGAACATTCACACATGTTTGCCGAGTATTTCCGGTAAGACTTGAGGAAAAGAAAGTATAATATAATATCCATTCTTTGAGTTTCCGTATTGAAAGTTCACACACATCTCCAACAGGAACAACTCAAAACTGCACGATTATGAAAACGAATCGTTTATTTATGAATTGCCTGGAAACTGGACTGGTGTTTGATTTTGGTCTAATCTGGTATCAGCGGGTACAATCAGTATGGTGGTGATTTTTAGGCACGAAAAGAATCAACCAAGAAAGCTGACATAAAGAAGAAAAGAACGAGCATTTCATAACCCCCAGTTGAAATGGTGATCAGTTAGTGCTGATCATTCTACTGAACGATAGTCACCGATATTCTCGTATGCACACACCAGCCATCGAATACGTAAATGTGTATTATGACTTGTTGAATGATTGTCACCAGAGTTACAACGAGACGTGCAGTGGCATGTTGCAAACGGGTGTAGAACACAGCATTTTTCACATACTCATTGAACACGGTGCTCATCATTCTGATATATTTAGTCGATCAATTCCGATCATCGGATGATCAGGAATGTACTTGTCCAAAGTGACTATTGAATGTAGTTATACACATGTGGTGTTCACAGCATCCGACGATAGCTCAGCTGGTAGAGCGGAGGACTGTAGATGTTGCAGTGATCCTTAGGTCAGTGGTTCGAATCCGCCTCGTCGGAATTGTTGTTTTCCACCGGAGGGTCACGTTGGTGCACGATCACGTGTTGGTCAGTCACCAAACGACGAATAATTACATGCTAACCAAAGAGGCGCGGAGCACACCTGCGCGTTCGCGGGGTGTCGCAGTTAGATACAGATGGATGATCCTGAGTCAACTGAGTGCACAGCTCGGTGTTAGAGAGATGGACCTGATGAGGACACCATTTTGTCCTCGTGGAACGCGTCACCATCCGGAAATTGAATCGAATCAATATTGTGTTTGAAGAGCGATGTTTGTGTGGTGAATTGATTTAGTATCTGAGGTCATTCGGATATCTATCCCGGATGAATGAGCTGACTATCCATGTTCAGTCTAGCCTGCAGCATCAGCAATGGATCTCAGATCATGTGACCAGTTAATTGCAACACAATGGCCTGTCAAAATCGAGTGACACATGTTAAATGCGTTCGCGTGCGAGAGTCGCGTACGCGTGATGTTCAGTCGAACAACTTCAGTGGTGTCGGTGGCTGCCACTAACACCATTGTCTCTCCAGTAGAATTGTCGTCGTCTACGGTAATTGTGAACTATGCGACCACTGACTCTTGTTCAAATTCGGTGAAGACTTGTATCTGATGCACACGTTGGTGAGAGAGTGTAACTTATGGCGAGCAAACATGGTCAACCTGCATAGTGTTCGCATACGACAGTTGTATTTTGCTTCGACTGGTCAACGTATTGACTTACAAGATGGTCGTTGACAGAAGACCAGTGATTATTTGGGATGCATTTTCTGGAACCCGTGTTAATGAGTTAACAAGTCTGGATGTTGAACCAATCGAGAACGTTGGCATCATCCGGTTGGAATTGTCCATATTGTTATCTCCTATCGCTACGTATACGTGAATGAATGACATTTCCGAGCGCCACGTTGTTTGGCACATGCGTTCCAAATTCCAGGGATATGTATTTCTATTTGTGAATTACGTGCTATGGGATATTGAGTCGTTGGATCGTGCATCATAAGCTAACGCCCAAGTTGGCGTTCTTGTATGGATGAGACCGACTGCAGTGGTGTTGGCAAACTGATCTGTTTGAAGCTACCGGGGTCGTGCACGTGGGGCCCACTAAGTAATGGATGTGGCGTTACATTCTGGTCACATGCTGCAGTGAACCAGTCTAGATATATGGCCTTGAGCACGCCAGAATATGCTGCTACAAGCACGTTTTGTTTACATCCGGGTTCAGACTAGGGCCTCGAAACCAAGATTGTGGAATCCTCTCTGTTTGTCGCCAAATCACGGAGTCCGTTAAAACAATTTGAAAAAGGCAATTAGAAGACGAAAACTGATAGATGGGAACATTTCGCATTGAGTCATCAGTACCAACGTCGATACTCCTAGTAATTCTTCCGGCCCTTAAGGAAAAACAAGCAACAGTAACTGCAGATGTATTACGATTGCCCACATTGAAGCTGCACAGATGCGACTGACCGATTTGCATCAAGCACATTTGTGTCTTTTATCGGTCGTCGAAAGCCTGACACCCTGCTGTCGTATCATATTTACACTATTCTGAGAAAATCATCGATCGTACATCAATCGGTTGCGGAGGTTACGTGCGAAACACGGTGAAGAATCAATTCCACTGGATCCCAGTAAGTACGTACTGAACTGTTCTTCAGTACAATTGAATTCGCTGCAACTAGAAGCGTTAGCTTTAGATCTTGGTTATACAATATCATAACATAAGCCTAATCGCGTTTACGCTGAGGCCCAGTTTCGAAATTCTATTTATCAATTATCTGACCTTCGATCAACTAGTGCTGAAAACCTGGGCAGGTTAAGGACTATGCTCACCGACACAGCTTATGGGTTTAACACAACTCCGATTAATAGACAATGTGATATCACGAAGAAACACCTACAGTTATTAAGAGTCAACAAACGTAGAAATACTTAGGCCGGACAAGGGCTCTGGGATCGTCATTCTAAACGACGATGCGTATATGCAAATGTCAATACTGGATGACCAAACAGAGTTTCAGCGAATGGAAAGGGTGGATGATGTTGCTGAAATACAGGACCGCATAAGAGGACACTTTCAATTGATCTTACAGTTGCAGATTACTGATGAGATAACGTATAAATTTATTGGGTCATGTGGGTCTTTTCGTTCAGTGCTGGTAGGTCAAGGTCATGTTGTGTTATAGTATGCGCCTGAAGAGACCAAGTTGGTCAAGTATATATATATATATATATATATATATATATATATATATATATA
>JTDE01003022.1:58996-73270 GCA_014338405.1 Paragonimus skrjabini miyazakii | reverse complement strand
CGTGGATTGGTTAAAGTAGTCCGTATGTATTGTGAACTTCAAAGAACTCAGAGAACAAATGAAGAAACCAAACATGCTATGCATACTAAATTAGCAGAGGGCTTGGGACTACGTATGTATTGCTTCTAGTTATACAGTGAACACATACCGACCTTGACAGCTTCAAGTATTTCGCCGGAACTCCTCTCATATAGAGAAGATGACTGGAAGGCGTTATAATTGATGAAGCAGAAGACTTCTGGGTTTAAGAGTACCAAGAAGATTGCCAGATATTTTAAAACTTCTTTCGGTCAAAATCCCACCCGTGCATACAACAATACGTGTATCTCTTTTTTACCACGAACTCTTATCACTTGCTGTATGATGAACGGATGTAATATAAGTCTATTGAGTAGGTTAAATGTGACAAGAGAAGCCTATCCTTTTGTGGTCGTCACAAACAGAAATAATTATTAGTATATAACAACCACAACATACACCTCAAATTTTCACACCCGTCGAAATTGTTGCACGTTTTGGTATCGGCCACTCACCATCAGTTCCGAAGAGGGAAAATACGAGAAAGTCCAAAACTGAGGCCTTGTTAAGTCTTTGTGTTTTACAACTTCCAACTTCCGGAATATATAAGCCACCTACTCTGATCCCATCGTCTTTTCACTCCGGCTAGTTGAAATGTTCAGTATGTTCACCTCACTAGACAAATGGAAGCAAATAGTTGATATTAAGAGCATTTCACTATAACCACGCCGACAGTCAACACAGTTATCCGTAGGCTAAAGTCTCCCTCCAGCTTTCTCTAGCGTTCGCTGCGTATCTACTACAAAGCAAGCATATTCATCATAAGCTTTTATAGCCCGTGTGATCTGTTCGCTATACTCTGTGAACTAAGTCAACCTGGGTACGTTGCTCGTTGATGTTCCCCGATTGGCATAACTTAAAACCGCTTCATGTAAATGCCACATTAACAAGCGCACAACCTCTTAGTAAACGACAAAATGAGGCAAGCACGAACCACATTATGATTGTTTCAGGGATTACTCGGAAACTGAAGCCTGATAATAGAATGACACCAACTAGGCATTGCTCACAAGTGATGATGGCCAAATGTTTAGATATAATCCGCACGCGCTTAACGTGAGGTCTAGTAGAGCGGTGGTCAGAAAGTTGTTTCGTGGAACCACGCACTAGAGTTCAAATTCCACGCCTGGAAATTAAGCGCACTACCAGACAGCTCTAGAAATGTTGAGATTCAAAGGTAATGCCCCTCTGCTAAAGAGATTGAATGGGAAAAGTCCACATGAATGTGAAATCTGTGATAAAAAATGGGTGGTCTATTTTACACCTGTGAGACGCTCGTTTTGTGTTCATACTAGAGACACGCGGAGGGTCTGCATATCGCCCAGTGGACCTTCTTGTGTTGAAACATTGCGCATGAAACGGATGACTGGCGACATCCTGTTCCAGATCAGCCTGTCACAGTGACCATGGCCAAAGGACGCCAGTAAATAGCCAGGGTAAAGTCACAAGAATGTAGCCGAGATGTGTGAGTTGAGATCTTTGTAATCCGGCCAGTCAATGCTGGTTAGCTAAATGGTTGGCTAGTATGAAAAAAACACTTATCGCTCGAAAGTGAAAAAGGGACTCCAACAGTAAAATCTAAGGTAGGAAAGACGTTATTGCTGTACGTAATGTGCGGTCGAAACCAGCGTAACAGGGCATGCTGCTGTGTTGTTGACGCTGTATCAGTTTTCGTTTATGTAAATCTTGTGCATGGCTTACTGGGCCTTTGGCTCATGCTGGTTCTTGTTGTTCCCTTTTACAGGACTGTTGTCGGAGTGCCTACTTCGGAAGAACCCTGTCCCCTGGAGTCTCAAAGTTACCCCAAAGTTGATCCGTAAGTGTAACGGACGATCAGAGTGTAAGCGGCAGGTTTGTACGTTACATATACAAGGCAAGGATAGCTACGATGTAAAATTACATGCTAATGCACTCCATATTGGACTAGAGGAAAAAAAGAAATTTTAAAGTGATCAGTCAAATCAAACCTACAGGCTACAGCGGACAAAAAAAAAATGAAGAGAAAAAAGTAGCAAACCATCAGTGCAGATTGAGGCTGCGTTTTCCTATAGGCGATATGACAACGTGAAACACATATGAATAGAATCTCGATAGCCCAATTTCTTACCATCATGATTTCATTTGCCAGATTTTAGCTGCCCGTATAGTGGCCGTTTTCGGATCCGTTCGATAGCCATCCAACAGACGTTGGTAAGGCATAGATCCGGACACCAAGGTACTTTCTGGGTAGACGAGGACAACACTGAAGACATGTTGATATCCAAACAGCTTCACTGGCTGAGACACGTCTGTTAGATGGCTGATGAACGTATACCAGTCAACAAAGCTGTTTTCACAACACCATTGGTCGTAGACAAAAATTTTGTGAAAATTATTGGCACACAACTACCACGTTCTGAATCGACGTAGGATTATCTTTACAGTTGTCTTTCATAGAAAGACTTATATGATATAGTTGGCACAGGTGGTATAAGTTAGAAGACGTTACCAAAGTTGAGCAGTATGACGTGTGATTTCATCATACAACAGTGAAGGTAACGTGAACCTGGAATAGATGGAGCTCGGTTAGTGAGAAATACATACCAGTGATTACGCCGCTAATGCATCACTTCAACCAAATTGCTCGCATGAGTCAGCGAGAAAAAAGAAGCAGCAATTCACCAGACAAAGACATGCAACAAATCACTGAGTTTGCATGCAACTCCTTTCCTAATACTTGACATATATCGATATTACTTATGAGTAGTCGGGGATTTGGTTTATTTCAATTTGAACATCACTCACAATTGATCGCAGCTGTTGCAGTCGGCCCATTTCGAAAAGAAGCACTAGACTCGAGTTTCACTCTCATTAGAACTCGTCAGTAGCGCATATCCTCGCCACTGCCGGGACTAGAACTATGAACACCTTGAGCTTATGTAAGGGTCATTAGGAAGATGGCCGACTACACTTGTATTGACGTTTGAAGTATACTCAACCTATCGCTTCCGTAGAATCAGCTGACGAAGCAGTTCAAATCAAATTGTTTGCCAGGCTGAGAGGAACTCCAGCTTTAGTTCTATACTAGACGGCGCTCGGCCCAATGCTACAAGCACGCACGCCAAATACTACCAGAGTCCGGATCCGTAGCCATGTGATGGGTAATCGGCGTTGTTACAGCTTGGTTAACTCGGGACCAAGATTGGTAGGTACGGGAGCATTTAGATAGCTTAAAACCGAGTAGTTAGGTTGATTGTGCCATGTACAATAATGCCGTCTAAAATCCAGTAAATATAGCACAACAAGCGATGGTGAAGACAAACCGAATACTGACGGGTCCAGCCAAGTCTTAATTGAGAGGTCATCAGTACAAAGAACAAAATATAACTGAGCCATACTGTGCATATGAGAAGATAAAATTCCCCGCCATTATCGATAAAAAGGCACAACAAAGTCACGTGTTTGATCAAACAGAGCGCGAGGTCACATAAGACGAAGCATCAAAAATTTCTTTGTCATTCCCTGAGATCCATAAGAAAAAACGGCGGGTCATTTGAAGTACAAACAAGCCAGGTAGTAAAACGTAAAATAAAAAACGATGATCACCTGACGCTAAGTTCAGTCAATGATCCACATGTTACATACAACAGTGCGTAGCAAAATGAGGGACAGGAGGGTGAAAAACAGACCAAATTTGATAGCCTGTTTATAACGAGTGAGCGTTGAGCAGATCGAACATATCACTCAATGCGTGTGATACCTGGAGTAGCAGTTGAGCAGGTGGTGCAGTTTCGTCAGAGGTTCGAAACGAACTGGCAGTGAATTGGATTGAATTAGAATGAATATTGTAGCAAAAACCATAGCCGTTGTCGACGACCGGACCAAAAACAACGGCCACGTCATCTAGGCTGCGAACCTGACCGGAGCAGAAAAACAGGAGCATGAAAACAGAGGAGGACATATGGCTGCTGGTTACGTGATTACTATGGACGTGACCGGCCGATTATACTCAGACGGCCCAGACAAACATGGAATAATGTAAGAAAAGCAAGATTGAGGTACATGATATTAGCCATGCATAATTCACCTCAAGATAAATTGACAAGACATTTGGTCAGGATTTCAAAGCCAGCCACTCAGAAGTTTGATGGATATACTATCAGACTCGCTGGAGTTTGCGGATGAGTTAGACCAAATCAATATCAAGAATGAACATATGTGCTCTATAGATGATCAGTCTCCATCAATGTTTTCCTGAGGGAAACTACCGGCTTTGTGTGTGAACTGATTGTTGTGGAAAATATCCCTCCTCCCATTTCGACAGATTATCTGAGAATATTAATCTTACTGTGTACGAGGGATGCCAGTTCCAATTTTCAAACCGCATCATACGGGCAAACTGATCGCACAGCGACGGGCAGTTTATTAAGCTCAACTCTCGCTAGCATTTTCATGAACACGGTAGAAGGTCAACTAACTGATATCATTTCACAGTTGTTATACTATAGACGTTATGCAGACGAGACCTTGATATTTTTCAAAGATCGAAGGCTGTTAGAACAATTTGTCCTGCGGATTAACGGCATCCATCCCAACCCCACAATGACACGTGAAGCACAGGCTGATAAAAGTCTGACTTACCTGGACATACTCATCAAACGAAGTACTGACGGATCAGTGAGACACAACATTTATAGAAAGTCAACGTAGTCCGATCAGTGTATGCATTTCACCAGTTTCAACTCGATGCAGTATAACTGGGGTATGGTGAGAACATTGCTCATCACAGCAAGCCGTATATGCATATCTGACTACGTTGAGCAAGAGCTAGAAATGGTCATGACGACTGCAGAGAGTAATGAGTACCCCCAAACACTTTATTCAGTGTCACAGTGAATCGAAACCTATAAGCAATAAGAATGATGAGCTCTCCAGGAGATCAATATATAATGAGCAACTCTTCAAAATGAATATCGCAATATTGTAGATAAACCAACGAATTGTCTCTTTGTTGAAACGGACTTACAATGACACTGAACTGTGAGTACTTAATTAGGCATAAAGATTACCAGTATCTACAATCAGAAGAGATCAACTTATTGATGTCAAACCACATTGCAGATATCAATTCTCATGTAACTGCAGCGAAAGATACATAGACAGCATCGACAGAACTTCGATCTAAGTGAGTTCAGAAACAAGTCGCACAACCAGACATCGTCGATCGGACGACATACCCTGTCAACTGACAACAACGTGGACTTGACCTCTGTCTTCATTGTGTGTACAAGACGATTACTTGTGAACCTTAGGTTGCCGTGGACTTAAGTAACAGTGAGAGACATTCAGGTCACACGATCGAATGTTTTATCTAGGTATCGTCTAAATGTTTCGTTGACTCCACCAAGTATCGTAGACGTTAAATTGAAAGGTTCCCGTGTTATTCTTTATTTGGCACCGACGAGCCAATACGAAATGTTCGTCTTCTAACTGTTTTGTTCGAATTACTGAAGGAATATAACTATTTTCAATAAACTAAGAAACAATTTTATCGGTTGTTATCTTATCGACAATTGTCCAAATCGGACAGAATCAGTTTTGCGCAGATAATCTATCCATCAGAAACCCACTTTTCGTCTTGTTGTGAATAACTAGTCACACATTCGTCATTGCTTCTTTGACGATAGGAGTGCATTCGTTGACAAGCAACACTTAATGAGGATTCAGGAGGCAGTCCGTTACAGTGACAGATTGTTGAAGTATTATTAATATGTATACGCCTGAATCCGCACCGTCTAGCAAGATATATGACGAAAGTGAAGAGTGATCAGATTCAACGCAAAATATCTAGTTGTGAAAATCGAACAGCATTGTGCTAATGTCGACCCAATATGCACCGATGTTACTTAAGGGTGTGCCAAAGTAGCACTCTAGCCTAGATAGATAATTTAAAACAGTTCGTTCTTATCAGTAAGTTTCAACAAAACCGTTAGAACACGAAAACTTTTCCATTTGCTAGTGACCACGTATACAACAGCTTGGTCAATAAAGTTATGTAGTTTGTTAATCGGTTTGAACATTCAGGAAGATGCGTTAGCGGCGACAGAAATACAAGAAAGGAAACAGAAGTTCATAAATCTAAGGCTAAAGAGATAGTCGTCCGCACAGGTCGACCCCAGTGACAAACGGAAATCATCTTGAGATTCAAAGGGGGCGTACGTGATAGCGGATGTAAAACTCAGTCAGTAAGAGTAGAGGGTATGAGCCCCTTGCCCTGGTGGATGCACCTCCACTGTCATCTGCGTTCAGTCATTCGTATCAGTGGCTCAGTGTATAGGCAATTATTAGGTCACAAAACGAATAACTGGTAATGATGATCAACCAGGCTAATTCCCCCTTACTCTAAAACTGAATAGGATGAGATGCATGGAGGACACTAACTGACTACGAGTACTACATGCTGATTCCATAGCAGATAAACATAAGGTACAAGCTAAACGAATTAGGACTGGGCATAAAGAAACGACAACAATAACCAATAGCTTAGCGTTCGTCCTCTAAGCTGGGGATCCCCGTGACGGAAGAAGTTGCGAAAGATAGCGTTCAGTGGCGGGGATGTCATTGTATGTGATGTCTTCCCAACCCGCCCAGAGAACAGGAAGAACAAGGACCGCCTGAACTTCAGATCAGTGTAGGTCTGAATGCCAACATCGCGTAAATCATGCATTCGATTACATGTCAAGCCAGAGCTAGAACAACACATCAGTATTGGCCAACCACAGTCAACGCGTGTGTGATCGATAACAGTTTGCCTGAGATGTCTGTCAGATAAGGACAGTTGATTAAGTCAGACAGTAAACTCCTGAAAAAAGGTACCTTACAAATTTTGTTTTAATGTTACCTGTAAATCGACAGTTTTATTCAGGTCAAACAGGGTATTATTTCTGCTGTTCCCTTTCTGCGGTTGTGTGGCATCTAAACATCAGTAACAGTGATGTTGTTGACAATGATGTTGAAGACGATTCAATGCATGGGATTCCTCTTAGCTCGTGTTGAAATAATGACATGTTAGAATGAAAATATTTTAATAACCACATCACAATGACTTCTAAACACCTCGAGATTGAGCCCGGCTTACCTCTGATGCTACTGCCTTCCACAATCACAGCCACAACACGGCTGGAAATGTACTCATCAAGTGGTTTGATAAAGATCTGTCGAGATGACCAACATATTACAAGATCACTCACTCTCTTAGTAAATAATTGGTTTTATATAACAGTAACTAATTTAAGTATATTTAAGCTAATCAGACAAACCACACGCTTAGGACCTACTATGTTAAGCGACAGTTGGAATTACACTCCCAACAAACACACTAGCCAGTTCAATCGTTGGCAAAAAATGACCTCGAATTTACCAACATACCTGGCTCGTAGACAACCGGTAGGTATTAGCCAGGATGTATGTGGGGTCAGCGAACAGAGACTGTAACGTTTTGAACTCTTCCTCGCTAGGTTTGTCGAGCGATGCAGCAAGATGCCGCAGACCAAGCAAATGACGATCAAAGGCTTGTCCGGTCACTACTTCCTGCGTATAATCCTGGTGACGTTTCAGTGCAGTACGAAGCAAATTGGCGGATTCTGCTCGTGGGACTTTCTGTATGGAGGGTAGACAGTAGGTACAGGGGAATCAACGCAGTGTTCAGGATATCATAATGGTACGCTACAAACGGCGTAAGATACAAACACTACTGAATGAAATTATGAAAGGCATACAAAGTACTTGAGTGACTAGTGCTCGCTCGACCGACAAACTGACGATTAACAAAAAACCGAAACATAGTCAAGATAACGGGAAGACTCTCTTTAAATGCGTTATCATGTTTACATCTGACGGCCTAGTGAATCGACAAGCCGTGCACCCGGAAACAGGTACTCTGACCTTGAGGTTTATCACCCAACCTGATCAGTTAGACGACAAATAGAAATTTGAAGTGTTCGCAAACTAAGAATCTAGAATTAATAAAGGACAAATAGTGAAGAGAAACAAGGGAATTTTCCCGTCCAAAACCGCCTCATTCCTCGATCTAACCCAATCAGAATGAGCAGAAATGTCCTGAACAGTCGAGGGGTAATCTTCACTATTTTTTCCTGTTCGACCATTATTTCACTATGCTCAATGGTGACCTAGTGATCTTAACTATTATTTCCAGTAACTGTCCTTTTGTTTTCCGATTCGAGGATATTTGTATATGGCTATGCACCATGGTAATTTTCTTCTTGTTGCACACGTTGTTGGAACGGAACACAGCTGCTTTTTGCACCCATATTTTGGTTTGTCTTGGGGGCAATTACCAGACACAATCGCGTTATTTTCGGGACCAAGATTTTCCGTGTTAATTATTACGAAAAGGAGAATCCGATTCATATCAAGCGCATCATTATTCTGTGGACGAACCGGCATTTTTTTTGAGAGATTACGGCAACCACCAGCTCAGAAAAGGATCGGTTGTTCGTACAGATCTGTGAGCGCCTATGTCAAAAAACAATGAACCCGTTGATCCTACCCCGTCCTATGGATGAAACTCCGCATACACCTGTACTTCCAAACAGCACCGATTATCGTCTGGCTATCTCAAGTGATCAGTACCGCGATGACAAATCGCCCTATCAAACGCGACGTATCTGACCTCAAAAAAAAAACAGGCGCCACTTGTTAATCAGTAGAGCACTGGAAGGAGAACAAGAATAGATGGTCGGCTTACCGAATGCCAGGCAATCCACAAAAAGCTGTTTGAATCAGATCACTGCAGCATCAACTGTTGAAATGAGGTTGTATGATTCAATATTACATCATTAAATGTTGTCCGTACGGGCGCTTTGCTCATCCTGGCCTTAGATTAACCGAAGTGGTAGGCGACCAGCACTGTTAAGACAATAGGCTAGCACGAGAAAAAGGACTAATCAAGCGATTGATCAGCAGCCTAGTTTTCTCGTGATAATTCCCATCGACTTAATTCTACTCTCTCTTAGAAAATTGTTCCGGCCCGACGATGACTAATCGCAACGACATATTTGCCTATATGTCCTTACTTTGACTGCATCAAACTGACAGCATTATTCTAGGTATGCTCAAATCAACCACAGTGGTAATCCCAGATATCAGGCCAAACACAGTAAACAGAATACGCCGATTTCAGCATTGGACGATAATATGACGACTACTGTTTATGAAACACTGCTACAATACGGTACAGTGTGTTGGAACTCAAATAGAAAGGCTCTGGGAAAGTCGAAATCGCTAGAAGGACCAGTGGTTGTACAGGGTATGATGTAATGTGAATTACTGAGAGTACAATTTCTGCTTTTTGAAAACAGTGATGGTGCTTGTACTTCAAGTTGACGGTCTAGAAATCCGATTGTTTGTCGAGTTTGGCATTTAAATTGCCAAAGGTTCATCATTAAGTGCGGTGATATTACCCGTGCGTAGGTGGTTAGGCATATAAGTTTCAGCATGGAGGTTGACAGGCGCCTGTTCTTAGAGTCACAAGTGAATTGACTTTCTGATTGGTCATTTTCGGTTACTGTTGAAAGTTCGGCATTAATCTTCAGGTTTGCAACCTAAATACGAAGTTCGGCAAAACAACCGAACGGTACAGTTCAGTTCGTAAATATTTACGTAGAGGATGTGATACTAAAAGAATGACAGTTTCAGAGATGAAAATCAACTAAAATTATTTTTATACAATACTCCTGTTCCCTCCCCTCGAAATGATTGTTCAACCTAAGTACTCTCATAGAAAGAACTAGTCATAAAAAAATAAGTGACAGAGTTCAAGTTTTGACCTGAGTGAGACCACACATAGTATTGATAAGCTCCAACCGGCAAGCAAAACTCGTATCTACTGAGTTCCTTCGAAGCAAATTAGTGAAAAAATGTGGGAATATGACAACTCCAAACAAATATGAGCAGCAAATACCAATCAACGACGTGAAAAACTCTGTCCATTCCGTGCGGTCATCCCAAGGGAGCAGACTACTCGTTTGATGGTGAACGAGATCCTGTACTAGCATCCAACGAAAGTGGCCGCACGATAACGAATGTAGACGGTACGGGTGAAAGTAAGCGGAATGTCGGATAGAACCATTTTAATGTCTACATGAACAAAATAAACCCTAACCTTTCAGTCAGCTTTGAGTTGGAATTGAAAGGCAGTCTTCTATTTTTAAACATAATTAAGGCAAGATAAAACACGAAGGGCAGTATCTGCGTCTGCTACTCATAAACATGGCTAAAGATATGCTCTGTACAGCCTTGCCAAGCGAATCTGTAACAGTGACTGTCCGAAGGGTGAGAAGCTCATACAGAAGACGCCGATGGCAAACGACCGTCCACAACAATACATTAAAGTACAAAGTAATGTAAGAACGGTTAATGTAGGTAGCCCCCATGTATCAACCTGTCATCCAAATGAGACCGTCTAGCCATTTCTACACGTCACGGAGAGGCACTTGACTAGCTACTCAATTGTGTACGTTATCTGCAACACAGCAAATAGGTCTGATAAACACCGTACATTCTCAGTCACTCATTCAACGCCACGTACAACATGAAAAGTCTGGAGCTTCCCGGTGCATAGTCAAGCACTATACACTTCAACTGAGTAGAATCAGCCACCGCAGGACTAACCTATGAAGTACCGGAGCAAGATAAGCTACCGATGTGACACCCAGGAAGCAACAACCGAAGTTGACATTCCAGCACAGGAGAGGACTGGCTACAAACCAGACCATTGCTGTCATGGAGTAGTACTCTAAATGTTTGAGAGATGTTGAAATCGCAAGTTGAAAGAATTCTCCTGGTTCACACTTCTGTCTAAGACTTCCCTATTTCCTTATTCCACACGTGGCCTCAGAAATGCTCGAACCTGGTGATAACCTTGAAGGGAAACAGTGACCCTATAAAAGGGATTATGCCCTTTCCGTTAACCCAGTGACCAAGCTCGGAGTCGGGTGAACTCTTGGTAGAAAGAACAGGTCAACAAGCCAGGCTGAAGGTCAATTCCACTTCATCCCTGGATTCGATAGAGTAATGTCACTTTGGCGATCGGTTACATGTGTTATATACCCTCCATCGTGTCAGTCCAGTGCTGGAGTGTTGGTCTCAACCTATTGACGATCGAATCTCGTCAAAGGCCCAGCAGTTAAGTCTGAAAACAAACGCGCCGTGGACTGCCGAACAGGTTGCGAACGCAACCGACAAGGTCGAATCATACGTTCGAATAACAATGAATAACATGCGATGATTAGAGACAGAGAGAGACCTTCTCCTGAGAGAAGATTGGGTGTTGACTCGTAAAGGGTTGTCACCGGTAGAAATGCACAAAATGTATTTGTCGTAAAATCGGGACTAGAAAGGACATACGCATAACAAGCAGAAGGCTTATCACTGCTGCAGATATATTTTAATCAAACCGCAAAAAAGCAATTAACAATTTGGTTGATTCGAATTCATGCTGAACAGGAACGAATATGAGGGCTCAAGTGATAATGCAATATCAAGCAAACAGAAAAAAACCTGTGTTCGTCTTTGTTACACTAAGCCGGAGTCGTGGGTATAAAAGATAAAACCTATCCCTGTAGATTACGTGGAAGTCGTAAATACTATGATTCGAACACGTACTTGTTGCTATTCAGCTAGCAAGTGACCAAAGGTAACAAGGAGATACTAGCCAGACATTGCCAATTTAAATGAGCAAACAATTTACAAGCGCACCGTCACTAGGAATGTAGACGGAGGACTATATCATTTCATTGATCTCTGTCTAGTGATGGACCACTACATTCAATAAGTACTCATGTTCAGTTAGTACCAAGGCACTAAACACGTGACTCGGAGAGATGAGAGAAGTATCAACAACATGGTTGATAAAATAGGATCAGCATGCTAAACCTACTGGTCATCAGCCGAGTCGAATGTACGGGTAACATTATGTGCATGTTGCGACTAATCGGGGTTAGACAGTGTCTCATTTAGGATACTGAGTTGGTTCGCACTAGTTGATGATATAATATAACACTTTTAAAATTATTACACGGAGCACAGAACAGTCGGTCGGACGTTTGTGTTTATCAAAAGGTTAATGGCACGATAGTTAAAGCACATACGGTTTGCGTTGAAATTTGTGAAAAAATTCAACCTTTTGTCCACATTTAACTGAAGAATGATTCTAGCACTATAGTGATGAAGGACGGAAAATTCATAAGAACCCATTCGGTAACACATAAAACTTATATTATTAGTCATGTAATCGAAAGAAAGGAAAACTGCATTATTTGAGATTACTTGAGTATTCATTAAAAGTACTTGAAAATGTCTAAAATGTGTTGAATTCCTCAGCGTATGTTTATGTTAGCGAACGAATCTAATACCATAATACTTCATCTGGTCATTATGGACCAAATCCCAAAGGTGAATTTGGTTGTTGACATCATCGTCAGTTTTCGTCCGTTTGACGGATGGTCTTTTATTTGAAATCATTTCCTCCAAACATTTTAGTTATCAAAACAAACAACTATGTCAATGTTCGTGCCACCAGTTGTTTAATGGTTCACAATCACACGATTATGATTTTTATTGTGACTTTCGAGCTCACGAAGGACATTTATCGGGAGGTTCATGTCACTTGTGCAAATATCGATAAAAAGTGATAGACTTGATAAAATAGTGAAATGAAGAAATATATAACAAAATAATAAAAGATTTAACAGTAGACATGAGCAAATTAATTTTCTGAGACCTGTTCTTTTTGTTTGTATGATGGGGATGAAAGGAAGCCACAATTACAGGCGTTAACAATTCTTTGATGTTTAATAGTGAAATGTGAATACCATTGAATTTCCCTAAACAAACTTAAATAAGTGGATGATAATAGTTGTACGCGAGGATATGTATGTTTTCAGTTTGAAGGTTCACATGAAGTCAATCTGATGACATTATAAATCATGGTAACAAAACATCTGCAAACTAATCGGTTAGCTCTAAAACTTCGTTATATTTTTCTAACAGATTGCACAAGGCTAAATATGGGTTAACCTTGTGTGCAAGGAGGTAATTTAAAAAGGGTACTTTACACAGTCAACAAGTTTTCCCGGGGAATTTCTATCAGCAATTAGACCAAAGTTATATACTTGTTGACCGTAGCCCGCAGAAAACGGTCAACTAATAGAGCATAATATAATAATAGTACTATATATATATATATATATCAGTAGGCACGATGAGCCTCTACAAATGTATTGAGTTTAAAATGTACACTTTTACGCGGGTTTCGAAGCAGACTACAAGGCACAAATAGAATGCAAAGTAAACGTTTTTCAACATCAAATATAAAACGGTGTTCCCCTTGTCTGGGTCACCAAGATAGCAAGATATACATTGCGAGATACAAGCATTTCGTCAACGCATAGTTGAACATCATTCAAAGTGACTGATCAAATCAACGATACAGCCCAGTGGACAAACACAACACAGCAAGAAACCTGACATTGATAGACTAGCATATCCAGCTGACAGGTAGCAAAGTTGACCTGACTAATCCGTTTGTCGGGTTGCTAAGTAGCACTAATCCAACTTTGCTTTCTCTCGGTTCTAATCAGGCAATGTCAATCGGCCTTGGGCGCACGTAAAAATCAGTTACGTGGACCGCTTGTTTTTCAAGGAGTTGATCAACAGACTTCGAGGTCGACTTGTTCCTTTACTATTCCGTAATCTGCACAGAGCTCGTGACCAGTATGTAGATGACAAGATGAAAGAAACACGTTCATATCTCATTCCGATTAGAACACAAACTGTATAGCTAAGGCTCAGATAGCGTTTGCCAATTGTGATAAGGATGTGATCTGTCTTTCGATGAAAGGTCAAATGTATAATGTCAACGTACGAGCAGTCTTATTGTACGGCTACGAGACCTGGTTTATTCTCGTAGGGGATGCTTACTGAATGTCCGTTTTCCATCATAGGTGCTTCCAAAGCAGCGTGTGGTGGGAACACCATCATCATCATAACAGCCATGAGCCTGACCAAAAGGTACTGTGGCTCGGGCCGCCGTTCACCTCAACAGTGACGTAGAATATCCTGGAAGAAAAAGTTACTGAGGAGGCTGAGAATTAATGAGAGAAGGCTAACAGGAAGAATTAGAAATGGTATGGACAC
>JTDE01003022.1:16725-47487 GCA_014338405.1 Paragonimus skrjabini miyazakii | reverse complement strand
CTGGTTAAAACATAAAACAATTGAAAGGAATATTCCCACTGAAACAGATGTACAGACGTGATTAACAATTGTATTCGACATTGGTTACACTCAAACGTGTCACGAGACAAGACGCGTGATGTAACATACGGTCGACATTCGATTCAGTCCGAACCAGCTCATCCGTGATGTCACATTTCAACTACCACTTTGCAGATTTTGTGTACTGTCACATGACACATCTTCATAAAACTTTTGCAACTGTATCAACTTGAGAAAGAATTGTTAAAAACAACGGTTTGTCATGTCCTGATCGAAAGCAGTTAACAGAGCAGGAGTCGTTTTTTAGCATTAGGATGCTTAAGCAAGTCGAGTGGTATTTATGTGGGCACTTGTTTGCCCAAAAACGGCTAGTCAAAACATCAAGCCTTATCTGACCGTGTACACAAACCCAGAATAGAGTGATTGCATAGATATGATGCTTCTCCCGCAAACTTCGTACAGCTTACGTATGTAAGTTCCATGGCACAAACCACAAAAACACTCATGACAGACACCTCTCTAACTTTCCCTGGTGATATGCTATCTACCAACCCCATCGAATTCTCATTAAATGTGTTGTATTTAGTTTGGTCATAAAACACCAAAAACGAGTTTGTTTACTACGCGTTGCTTGTCAAAGCTAACTCAGGCATATTCAAGCGAGTGAAAATAAATAATCAGTCAGCTTTCAGGTCGTAATGGTCATGGCAAAACGGTGTAATCAGACCGGCGTCAGGTCAAGGGGGCAAGGGCAACAGGAAGTAGCCAATCAGTTTTCAGGTCGAAAGATCATCTTACTATTGTATATGAAGACGAGCGTTCATTGACCCTCACCAACCGCTCACTTACTGATGAAGTCACCTCGTTTGTGGATGAAACTTTTGTGACCCAAACGTCATGCTCGGCGAACAGCCAAACATCTAAACAATATGATGAGTTTGTTGAGACAAGTGGAGCTCTCATACAAGTTGACCTTAGGAGGGACCTCTAATACACATAAATTCGTTCAAGGGCAGTCTTTACACTGGTCTGGTATGATAATATCCCATTCAAACTCTACTAAGGAACTTAATCGGAACAACACTCACCAATATTCTGGCCAAACTATCCCTCATTAGGTGATCGCTGAGATGTGTGAACATCTACATCTCCTACAAGTGAACACGCGGAAGACATCAAACATTTTGCTTTGTGAGCATCCCAAATGATTGACACAAAAACACAACTGTTCTTATGCTTGTAAATAGGAACTTGACCCTTTTTAGAAGGTCTATAGAACAGTGAATAAATTGAATGACACTTCACAACACAGTGTTTCTTCTCATATTACCCCCTCTTACTTTGATTCCGATCCCGGACAACACAGCGGTTACAGTTTTACTCCACTAGCTGACAGTTCCTCGGCCCGATTAATTTTTAGTTAGCTTTGGTCTAAATTTGAATATTCTGACAGCACATCTTGGACGGCATAATGCTGATGGGCTTTAACTCTATATCTGTTAGTCCATACCGCCTGTATGCACCATTTCTGTTTATGCGCCCGACGTGTGAGTCTTTGCCATTGTAACGTAATCACTACAAACCACTTGTCAAGACCACTCAACAATATACTTCCTTGTAAAGTGTCTATAGAGTACTAAGAATAGTCTTGACGAGATTAGTTTGTTAACCATAAGAGCACGTCAGTTTTGACGGTTCTGACGAAGATAGTCGTGTTTCTTGTACAACACGCGTTCATCATTTTCCATGGCATTAAAATGTTCCCACAAAAGGAAATGGTCATAACCCAATCAACTGTAAGAAACCAGAACACAACGTGGGAGCGTACACTAAATTATGCCACTTGTTACGAGACCATAACGTACGTTACGTTAACCAAGAATGTGACCGACTTAACAATCAGCCAGTCAGAAAGCCGAAACCTATTGATTCAACGCGGCAAGACTACTAACGGCTGGTGAGACGAACAAGTGTAGACGGGTTATTGGATAAAACTATATTGGTCATCTGCGACAATGGGAACGCAGTCACAACATCTTCCTTTTCAATCATAGTGAATTAATTACTTCATAAAAATGTTTTCTGGGGTTAACGCTAATACGATAGATCGGGTGACGAATATGATTAGATCCGCAAACGTAACAGAAACACCTCAACCAATAAATACTTTAGCAGTTCCTGGCAGGTGTTCCTCGTTGGGGACGGTACTGTCCCATGAAATGATTTGGATCCAGGGGCGTAACTACAGAGTCAGATGGTCGATTCGTGCTGAAGTTGTCAACGTAGTGGGGCTGCGCAATCAACTCGCCAAACAGCTACTTCAGTATAGTGTTCCCTTTGCTGCTACATGGCACTGGGTTTCTAGAAGGCTGATATGTAATTTAGGCGTACACTTTGGCCCTACACACATGTCCACATACACTAAGGGCCCTCAGCTTAACCGGAAGGTCCTGTAACTCAAGTTACGGATGAAGAACGATATAATTGGTTATAACAGCCATTGGTGATGTCAAACCAGACTGCAACACGCTGCGAAAATTCAAAATATTTACAATAATCCACCTGAGTGATCACAAAAACCTCGACCTTGCGGTTCGTGCCTACCAGATTTGTTCAACGGAACAGGGAGGGTCATCATAATCCGAGACCACATCGATTGCGGTCTAGTAAAAACGGTGGTAATCTCACTGGATAACATTAGGTGCGGCAAACACAATAGATCAGCGTCACCGGGGCTTCATTCTACACATACCGCAGAGTGATCACTTTGTTCATCAAATCGGGAAACTCGCTTATGCTAACTAGCTGACGGGGATGGCTGTTAAGCATTCAGGAACAAGCATCAAGAACAAAAAACCACAGATCAAGATGCACTGCATACAAACAGTATACAACCTCTTTTCAACAACAGTCAGATATGTTTTCTACATC
Organism: Paragonimus skrjabini miyazakii; assembly: GCA_014338405.1. Classification (NCBI taxonomy): domain Eukaryota; kingdom Metazoa; phylum Platyhelminthes; class Trematoda; order Plagiorchiida; family Troglotrematidae; genus Paragonimus; species Paragonimus skrjabini miyazakii. The sequence continues at coordinate 44,535 of JTDE01003022.1, read as the reverse complement.
GTACCCTCGAGGTAACAAGACAGACCTAATCGGGTAAGTAAAACAGCTCACAATCTCAAAAGGATTGTTTGAGGGGAAAAAACAACTGTAAAATTGAGAACACCACGGTTCTAACGGTGAAAATATCAACCAGCCAACTCAGATGAGAAGCGGTTAACGAAAGCAGCCTACTTTTTCAATAGACATGATGCCTGTTCCAAGTCCCCATCAATACCCGGACTAAAGTGCCAGTTTAATTCCTTCGGATAGGCATAGACTGGCAACCGGTCGTGGTCAAGCGGAACCGGATGATCAAAGGTTTCATAGACTTCAAAGACAATGGGTACCAACGCGCCAGCATCGGCTGCTGTGTGTTCGAAATTGACGCCAATTGAGCCGTCACGTGAGATGATGAATTGCACTGATTTGTCAAACCATCGATTACCCGAGTTGACTAGGTTTCCGTGAAGTGCGTTCTCCGAACTAACTGTCTCTCGTTCGTCTAGTACGCAAAGGTGAGAACTCTCATCATCAATTATTGAGTGGGTCGGTAAGTTCGCTGAGTCGTCGAGGCACAGCACAACGAGACTACGTTCCAGCTCGGTGAACGCTGATGCGTTCACAGTGTCTAAAAACGATGCAAGCAAAGCAGGAATAAAACAAAATCGGCCAGCAACTTCTTCAATAATATCAACGCTCAAGGATACTCAAAAGAATAAACTCGATTTCTTCAAAACAACAGACTGAGGTTTCTCAGGTAAGCTATCGCTTGAAGCAAGCCTTTTTAAGCATTCAGTGTATGCGCATGCATGACGACCAAACAGAGGTTCCGTATGACCACCTATTCCTCACTGTGCGTGGAATGTTCGCGGTGTATTCGACAAACAGGAATGCAGAAGAAACGTGTAATCTGACGAGATATTATGGCCCCATCTATCGCTTCTCATAACAGGATTCTAGGAAAAAAGCACAGATTGGTTACAAGAGTTGAAAAGTGTTTGAGTGGCATTTACAACTGGTGAGTTAAATGATCACGAAGCCATCGACCTGAGAAGTGGTACCAATTACGTCTATTGAGCGAAGTGAGCAGCGCCCTCATGATTCGTGACTAGCTCATGGTTCACACACTAGCTGTTGGTGATGACTTACGTCTGTGGCGGGTCGATTAAAATCACTGATGTGTGGCTTGGTAACAAGTAGGTGATTCGATGAACATGTACCACCAGAACAAGTACTGCCTTAGAAATGCACGGAGCATGGAGTTGCTAACCCCAAAAGAAGTTGGCAAATAACGATAGCTCGACCTTTAAAAACACCATGAGCTTGTCACAGGTGAAATTCCCTTGACTACCTTCGAAATAGATGGCATGATCGGAAAGTTGACTGTTCCGTAAAGGAAGCTGTGTGATGAGTGAATTGTCTCGGTCGATTGAAATTTCAACTGCAACAGTCCCCGTATTCAGGAAGAGTCTTCATAACAAGCGAGAAAATAACGCAATAATTCTTATTCCGGTCACATTGAAGTTTCAAAACGTTGTAGTCCATCACAGGTTGACTCCGATACACTAAGGACAGACCGGATTCCACCGTGTTAGATCACAGCTGTGGCTAACGAAAATATTCGGTTCGTGCATAGGACTGCTACGAATTTGGTTGATGGGAATGTTTTGGAATTGTTCCTTGTAAAGAACCGCCAGCACTCTTAATCCACTTAATCGACAGGCCTCGGTCCGGGTAGGGATAGTAGGGTTTCACGATCAAAAACGACATGGTTGACGAAATTCCTGAAAACGTCCTGTCAAACTGACAAGACCTCAAGAGGACCGATACTGAGACCAAGAGTAAGCTGACACCATCCCTATCTATGATGCTGAACAGATACGCTTTTATCACAGTAGGGGCAGGCTAATGTATGATGTGAGTTAATTTATCCTATATGATGACACAGTGGGGCCAGTAAACAACGTTGCTCACCTGAATTATCGGACAAACGTTGATGAAGATAAGACTGTACAGAACAGCCGTCACAATGTACAGATCAGAATGACGTTTGTGAGCATGCCCTGTCTGCGACAGTTGAAAGGCGCTATCCTTTAAAGGTAATAACGATTATACTTTGCACACGTAAATGCAGTTCTGTCATAAGGTTGTGAAATCTAACCTAGATACTCAGAGTGGAGAAGGTTCGACGACGACCTACAACTAGGACAGTATTAGGTTGCACATTAATCTTACACCGTGTGACGATGAATTGAGAAGTGAGACTGACAAACAGCACGAGTTCAGATGTATCGACTCGGACGTCGCTGTGCCTAACGTGAGTTCTCGTCATCAAATTTAAAGGTCTCGCCACTCTCTATGAATATCACTTCAGCACTAAATTCGCGGGGCTTCACTACTGTAACTCGGAACAGACTAGATTGCGCGGGGCGAGTGACACCTAGGCATGAAATACATGACAGCCAAGTTGGCATCTCGGATTGGAGACCTAAGGATCAGTCAAATCTACGGTTAGAGATAGTCAGATAGTAAACAGGATCTTAGCCAAAAGAGATGGTTAATCTTCTTAATTCACTCACAATTATTATCCATTTTGTGCAATATTTCTTTAATATTATTTCGTACTGTGCCTGTACCGGTACTGGAAAATATGACACATATATGTATACATACATATATTCATGGCCGATAAAAAGAGTTTGTGAACAAGTCAAATCAAATTACTCCCAAGTAAAGAACACTTCAACGTTTTCTCTCCAAAGAGTAAATAGTGCACTTTTTCTCTTGAGCACATAATGGATCGGGCAGCTGGATAAGCTTCGCGTAATCTATTGTCAAGTAGCCAGAAACCTAGAACGAATGATAGTTTCACTTTCGATTCGTGATGTAATGACAAGTTATACCAGAGGTGAGGACTAGTCTGTTCGTGCATTATTCGTCAGCCCCATTGAAGCATCTAGGTCTAATTGATGATCGCTTCTTTCCGTTGGTCGCTTATGACCACGCCAGGTTCGAATGCCCCAAGTCATAAATGACTATGATAAAAACGAACTACTTGTGACCCTCATGCCATATACTGGATGCAATAAAATCACATGCATATGAAGGCAGTTAGCACAAACAGCACAAGTAGCATGAACCATGAGGGGACGTGGCGGTCTATAAGGATGATAAATAATGGATTGTCACCATAGTGAGTTTGTTGAGATCAAGCGTTTCGGGATGACAAAACCGAGTTGCACCTATCAAAAATGGTGCAGGTGTTCATAAAAGACTTTCATTAGAGATCTGTGTGTTGTCAAGACAAAACAACCCCGTTTTGTGAAGGACTCTACAGTACCTCTCCGTAAACAGAACAAACTAATCAAAGGAATGGGAGGTATTAATAAGACAATCCATCCCGGCACTACTACTGAGTCTCAGGCAACGACAAACTTGGATGAACTGTAAGGTGCCAGTGAGGATGTTGCGTACTGACGTCGATGAGTAAGGTAATCGAATCGGCATTCCTAACATAATTCACCCGGGCTATTTTCATCGGGTGCACATTGGTAGAGCACAAAACGATCATTTCTTAATCGATTAGCATATCTGAATTTACCAACAGCAGGTGCAGTGAACGAACGGATATGCTCTCTTTGAACAAATCGACTTGGATTTATACTTCGAAGCAGTGCGTTTCATTTATCCAATTCACCAATACCGAAAGAATACATACCCCGAGATGTTAATATTTCGTCTACTGAAGACAGTAAGATATCCGAATATAAAGCAAGTGAGAGTAGCGACATTAGAAGAGGGTTGGCCATTGGGCTTTACAAGAAATTCTAGAGCAGACAAACTGCGTGAGTCAACAGTTTTTGCACACACAAAAGACCGGATGGCAAGTATTGATTAACACTGCCTCGGAGAAGGCGAGTAGTTTCGGACTCCGGTTGCGCAATAACACGTCAAATGAATCGACGGGGTCAAAAAAGTGACCTGTTCCCATGATGTGTCTTACACTAGACGAGGTGGGATTTCGGTTCACTCCTGTTACCATCATCGGCTGCGTCATCGCGTGCGCCAACCACTTAGGCATATGTCCAGTCATTTTCTGTCGTACGCATCGATCTGCTCCGCCAAAATAGACGTCACCGCAACTACAAGTGAACTGATACAATTCGGTAGGTCATGAGTAGGAGCAGATTGAGCAACACCGCTCCTGGTTGAGATTAGCAACTGCAGTTCAGCCACAGAGCATGTACGAGTTGGAGCAGACTAATTTTTGAATTGTCGGATGTAATATGGTTGTTTTTAATAGGTAGGTTCAGAAAGAGTTGGTTCTTAGGGACCACACATGGCCGTCTTGATATGTCTCTTCTGCCTGTGAATGTCGACGAACTTCTCGAGACATCAACAGGAACATAATCTAGAAGTAGGAGAATTCGGTCTCAGACATTTCACTGTCTATCATTATTATACAAAGATAATGCATGAGACGCTAGACTGTCAACAGTAATGTGGTAAGGATTAACCCAACTGAACGCACGTTGCGACTGTTCGTGTCCCTGAACGTGTAAGGTGATGTGAACACAAACACGTGAAAGTAGTAGCACGGATGGCCACGCGGTAAACTGCGACGACTCAAGAGCATAGCGTAGGGTCTTAGGTTCATCTGTTTCACGGAGTTCTCACATCATCTGGAGGTTCTACAATACATAACTGACCCCATATTTCCGTGAAAACGTTGGCAATGTTAGACCGTTGTAATTGTAACTACATTAACAGTGTGCAAACCAGTAAGGGATTAGCCTAGTTTCGACTGTGTCGAGATTGTTTGTAGCCATTGTACTCCAAGGACTACGCACAATGTGTACACAGTGTCCGTTCTTAGCCGTTTGTGACCCCGAAGCATTAGCACCGTGTGGTGGAAACCCGGTATCGACAACGACGAAGTTCACCGACACATCTGCAGGACGGACAGACACTGTCGACCACTAAGCACAACGACCTCGTTTCACACGATTTATTGGTTTGATATCTTACGAATGCTAATCCTTAGCTTGTAATGGATACCCTGTTTGCAAGTGATGAATTAGGCTGAAAGCTGCAGTTCGATCGCCAGCGTATGCCTTTGGTGGGGGAAAGGAAGGCATTAGGACTGAATTCTGCTTCAACAGAGCGTTCTGGGATTTTTGGTAAGGATACAAAAGGAAATAAACACCCTTGGTTGAAGACATTGTTTGATATAACAAACAATGCAAGTAAATGGCACTCGCGTTGCGAACCTGTGTGCGCACTAGTATAACGTTTTTATTTATGCTTTTCTCTTTTTTACCTTACACAACTCTGCTTTCATTCTCATAATTCGTGGTATGTTTACCACTCCATGTGGTCTTCGAGTTAAGTATATGTTAGACATAATTGTTATCTTTCTGAGGCTTGCATTCAGTATAGGCCCGTGTAATTCCCGTACACTCCACACTCAGTTTAGAATATGACAAGTGCTTAAATGAGACCCCTCAAAGTTTTGTTCAGAATGGTCTCATGCTGTTGGTTCATTGACATCTGTGAACATGAAGATTTTAAACAGGTTGAATGAACTGATCTTGTAATCTGAAGGTATTACTTCACTTTAATGTTTCTGTGGCGTTGTCTGGAAGTGGTCACCAAGCTGGTCGCCGATAGACAAACATTTCAGTCTGTTGTGTAGGGAAACCACGTTCCAATAGATTTGGAGATGGAACACGTTGTGAATGGATGGAAAGAAAGCCCTATTTCAAAACCGAAGAGGATATCGGGAAAACAGAACGAGTGGTGATGCAAACTAAACTCTCACTATATTTGAAAGCCCGAACTCTCTTCGAACGGCTAAACATCTTCCCGATGAACCACCGACTAACGCTCCCCACGGTGCCCTTAATCCCTTTCTGCAGACCAGCACAGTTTTTACCTATCTTGCGTGGCTTCCCATTTGGCTGGTGTACTACTCTTATTGATGTGTCTGTCTGCCCTGTTTAACCACATATAATCCGTATGAAGCGATATACTCACTCAGCTCGCTAGACAGTCGCTGGGACTGACAGCCAATGATAACCGTCTGATGGGTATGATTAATTCCTCTGATTAGTTCACTTTGGCCTTGGCCTTATACCGACCTACCAGGCTGTCCTACGCTTGACCCACAGAAGAATTTATTTGTCTTTAGCCCATTGCCTCCCTTGCGTTAGATGGTGGTTGCCGCCTAGCTTCATGGCAGTTGAATTCCACGGGTCCGCTGCCTGACCTGGAATTTTCGTTAGAATGACTTAACCATGAAACGAACGCAATTGTGATTCGTACACAGCATCCGTTTTTGATGCACTACTCAATTTCCTGAAGTTGCACTGTTCATCAGTTCGGGATTGAATTTGCACGCGTGAACCTGTCGTTCGGAGCATAATCGATTACATATACCTCACTGGAGTTAGTTAAGGCTACTAAACCTCGGCAAAACCCGTCTTTATTTATCAGCTGGAGATAATCAGATGGCTTGTCACATCAGCTTGCAACTCGATAAAGTGTGCGTGTGTGTGCCTATAACTGGTATTGAAACGACTATTCATTCACCCGTTGCAGCCATGGTTGCGCGTAATTGACTGTGGGACACTCTGTGCACCTTTCACGTGGTGGGGGTTATTTACATACTGTATTGTCTTGTCATGAAAATCGGATGCGTGGTCGAATACCATAGGAAAATATCATAAATGAAAATGTACTTTGGAAGAGAAAGTAGTGCGACTGAGAAAACTGTCTAGAAAGAGAATGAGCAACACTAGTAACACCTGTTTGACAAATCTAATGGGGCTGAGCATGTTGGTGATCAATGTATGATTTTATCACCATAATCACCATGGCCAACAAAACATCAACGGATGATGTTGATGCAGAACCGTCACGCAAACAGAAAATTCACATTCAGCTCAGAGATAAAAGAGAAAAAAGACTTGTTCGAATTCAGACAATTAACAAGACATCCACGCCTCGTAAACAGAGTGAAGTTACAAGTGAGAATAAGATGCACCAAATGGCTTTTCTGTAGGTTTCAATACTACATTTCACTTACTGTCTTTACTTCACAGAACTCAGTGGAACAACACAACAGTGGATCTGAGTAATCGCACTCACATCCCTGACGTAACCAATTACGGACTGCACGGGGCAAAAGGTGAACGTGAACCACAATGATTAATCCAATGAAACACTGGACCCGCTTTAGTGCTTTTATCAACACAGCAAGAAAACAAACTGCGAGATAGAATTTCGTTTCATTTTATCAGCCAAAGACTAAAATAAAAACCTTTTAAGTACAACAGTTTACGCCAACATGTTGACCCCACTAATCCGTTTAGCGCGTTAGTGTGTAACAGACATGCTTTTGTCCAAAATCAGTGAAACTGTGTGACCCAAAGAATATCAGCTTTGTTGCACATAAAAATCACTTACGTAGGTTACTTGCTTGTCTCGAGGTCACTCTATCGACAACAGTTTTAATTTTTCAAAGCTGAGTAGTTTACTTGACTTGTATCTTAAGACTGAGATATCAGAATGTTACTCACGTAAGTCTTTTGCGTTGTAACATTAATTTTAAATGCTGGGAAGACTTAGCGTTGAACCGGAAGGGCATCCGCAAGTTCAGTGAGCAACTACTGCATGGCCGAGAAAGGCAGCTCGAAGTACGCAAGGGAACCATCGATGCCATAACTAGTGGTGACTTGACTACATGACGTTGCGATGTGTGCGACTGCAAAAGTGATGGCCGTTTGGGGTTTTCGGTAACTAGTGTACTCAAAGTGCACCGTCAACGAAGAGACGACGAGTACGTTAGGCTTAAGTAGGTTATATCAGTTATATTTATTTTTCAAGTTCACATCAACCAACGACCACCGTCGTTTGGCAACTAACCCGCACCCCTACTCAAAAGCATGGGTGGCTATGGTTTTTTATCATTCCTTTTCTTCCGCTTCGTTGGTGTACTGTATGGTGAATGTTTTGTCTGTTTCGTTCCAGTCCAACCTTGAATTTTGTTTTCCCTTTTATCCTCTCTAGAGTGCATCAACATGTGCTCGTATACTGAACCATTTCTTGCATTACATTGACAATATTTTTCTTCCCAGTTTAGATATTACCATTGAAGTCTCTCTGTTTGTTTAGTTTCTGAAAGATAAGAGTTTTTTTATCGTGCTAGCCAATTAATTGGCTCACCAGCATTGGCCGGCTGGACATAAAGGTCTCACTCACACGCCTCCCGGTCTTATTCTTTCGGGTGGTGTGAGTGAAACTGCAAGTGATTCAGTGTAAGCGCATGCATTTTTTGACTTCGCTCACTGTGGTAAGCTAATCCTAAACGAATGCCGCCAACCAATCTTAAGAAGTATAAACTTGGAATGATCAGTGTGACAGACGATAAGCTGACATACTTATTACACGGCCTAACCGTTTAAACCAAGATGTGCAATAGAATGCACAGATTGACGCACGAATATCATAAGTGGATTTACGTCTTCCATTTGCAGGGTCGGTGATTCACAGTGATTGAGCATCACTGTACCGCGGCACCACAATACACGATCCTTCAAGCCTTGAAGAGATTTCTGTACACCTTGCGATGCTAGAAGACTGTCTTTAGTTCTTGGTTGACATCACAACACAGGCCAGGTAAAGACGGTACACCCTGTAAGTAGCTTGAACAGGTTAAAACCGTAAGAATCTCAACTCGCGCGAAGTGGTCGTGGGATCAGCCATCTCTATCTAGATAACAGGATAAAGCCAAAGGGGCTACATACAAACTTCCTTCCGCAGGCAATACCAATTCGGCTTGAATTTTGTCGCTCTCCGATTAAATCGGTTTTATTGACGATTAAGTATCGGCTCTCACATTTTTATTGTGGAAATGGACGGCTGAGTACACTCAGCTATTTTGTATCCATTTAAACTTGAATCGGTAATTCTATCATGAATTGTGTTTTTACCACGTTTTACCCTCCAACTGTGACTTACTGTTTGGGTCTAACGACTGTCCATTGATATTTTTTTGCCTAGAAATCAGCTACAATGACGAACATATCTACTGTCCGTTTATGTAGCCGTTCGGGCTGTTCCACTTAAGTGGTTCACAGGATGGAGTACGGTTCTTGTCATGAGTGGTTCCACATTAACTGCACCGGACTTACAGTAATCGGCATTACAGCCACATGACTGAACTCTGTTCAGCGTCATACATGTCCCATCACAACGAAAATGGAAATGCTGTGCCAACCAAGAAGCACGTTTTTTGGCAGGTTGCTTAGAAAAAACACCGTCACCGAACGTCAAATGAACGGGCAATGTTCTCCAAATACGGCCAATGCGGTGCACAATTGGGAAAAGCACATTGTAACTTCCGTTGACATGTTTATTTGTTTCGCCCTCACCCTAAGGGACCAACGTCTGCTTATCAATTGCAGCACACTTCATTCGCTCAGCATTTTATTATTACGATGCTACGTGTCCGTGGACTATTTTCCTCGGATCAACTACCTCGAATGCACGTTTATTCCCATTCATTATTGCATTTGCTTAACGATATTTACTACAGAATCATCACAGTCTTTTGACTTTGATAGGCCTCGGGTGAATAAATTCCGGTAGAACACTTGTCGTATCGACTTGTAAGCCTAGCAGTGGACTACAGGTACCCATGCAACAAACAAAGAAAGTGGTTACACCTGGAGATATCAAACAAGGCACTTAATTTTGACATGCAAAGGTTGTCAAGCTCACGTCATCAGCCCTGCTGTACTTGCGCGGAGGTTGTTACCGTGACGCAGAAGGCACTGGGTTGCGGTCACATGGAAACAGCCCCAAAAAAAGAGTTTGCACAAGAGGCTTGACAAATCCTAGTTATCGCCACTAACTCCTCTTCCCATTCCCATGGGAAGCGTGACTTTATTCTTCAACCCTCTTATGTTTTCCTTCTGGGGTCGCCCTATGATATGATGGCCCTGAGTTGTATTTATAGCAACTATCTTGATCTGAAGAAGAAACTTCCAGACCTAGGACAGATGGTACACGACATCTTTTCGCAGATTGTAGCTCTCACGGAAACATGGCTGATACCGGAGATCAGTGATAATGGAATCTGTAGTCCTGACTATTCAGTTTACCGTGATGGTTGCAAAAGGAGACGCATGGAAGGGGTCGTTACCTACGTGGAGTTTGGACTGGAGCGGTTTCTGGATTGGAGAAGGCTCAGACAACCAGTGTTCGCGCACAAGTTGCTGCAGACGGAATTATGATCAAACTGGTGCCAACCAATCACTGATGGCGATCAACCGCTGTTGAATAAGTATCTGTTTCAAACAACTGAGTTGCTGGATGCAAAGTCGTGGAACACGGCAAGAAACTGGCCAATCAGAACGCCGGAATGCCCGTCGCCTAATAACAATCGTAAATACTGTTTTTCCAATAAACTGAGGTTGCTTATTGCCGCTAAGACTTCTGTTCTGATTTTCTCTCGATTGTGTAGCTCAGTACGCGACAATCTACGTTAGTTTTAAGTTACCTCCTCCTTTCGTACGCAGCGGCAACATTCCCTCCCCCATGTGCGATGTTGTATGGTTACAAGTAAAGCTCCGTAGCTATGATTTGCTGTTACTGGGAGTTAGCGGCCACTAAACTTCGCGTTCACTTTTGGACGATAAGGCTCTTCCGTCCCATTCGAACAAATTTATTCCCAATCAGCATTCCTCTCGTTTGCTTGTCATGGATTATTTTAATGCCTGTGTCTCAGGCACAACATCCCCAGCAAGTTCCAGAAGATAGCTTTGACTCAGTTCTGACATTAGTTGTGCAAAAGAAGGCCTGGACACAACACGTGAAGTTTGCAACGAGGAACCGTCCGGGGCAGTTATCTTCTTTGCTGAATCTCATAATCACAAACGAAAGTCATTAAGTTGATCAGGTTAGCAATGAGGCTCTCTTAGGCCACAATGAATATTTGATCCTGGTCTCTGACTTCCTCTGTCATTGAATATAGCACCCCGTAAAGAAGCAGTTGATTCGCAATTTCAACCTGGCCGACTTTGATAGTAAGAGAAATCATCTCATGCAGCTCCGTGTGGACGTCACTTCAGTTTCCTCTGACTACGAACGTATAAAACGTATGTTACATGAGGGTGACTTGTCGTATGTTCCAAGCAAGTTGGTAATAAGCTTTTCTCGCTTTCCTCTTGGAAGAGGGTCCACCGACTTTTTGACAGCCGTGTGAAACCACTTGCGAAGTAGAGACGGTCCGATAAGCCCGAAGACGTTAAAGTATTTCGCAAAATGTGCAATCGGTGCAAATCGGGAATTCGTCGCTATCGTCTCCAAGAGCAATCAAAAATGCTCAAGATAGCGCGCCTAAGCAAACATTTCTTTTCAAATTCTTGCGACACCGTCGCAGGAATCCACACTCAGTCCTGTACTTGCAACAACCAAACAGTGAAACTACCTCCGAAACCAACGTCGGGGCTGAAGTGTTCAAGGATCAGTACGCCGCCGTTTACAACGCTGAGTTACTACCTTCTTCCTAGTGTCTACCCCACGGATATTTAAGCAGAATTCTCAGTACACGAGGTTCAGTAGTTGCTTTCTAGGTCTAACACTTTTAGTTCAATGGACTCTGACAAGATTCATCTATGAATATTGAAGAAAAGGTTTTCTGGACTTGCCAAACCACTTCATGAGTTCTTCTATATTGACTCTTTCTGCTGGTATCCTTCCCAAGGAATGGGAAGAAGCTACGGTCACCCCTACCTATAAGTCAATTGATCGGCACTCTCTTGACAGTTACCGATCAATCAGCCTGAGTATTGCGTGCAAAATCTCCTTAAACGAACTAACGTGCTGTCTAGAAGACAATACTCACAGCTCTGTGTTTCAGCACGGATTCTTACCTAATAGGTCCTGCGTAATGAATATGCTTCTTAGTGTGGACAGTTTAACGGATGCTAGAGATCATGGCCTTACATCAGACGCCATTTCTTTCGATCTTGTTAAGGCGTCTGACTAGGTACCACACGACCAACTTCTACAGAAAACGGAAGCTTACGGCATCAGAGGTGATATTCACCGCTGGATCACCTAGGTTCTTAATGATGAAACCTCTCATGTCAAAGTCGGCTAAGATCTCTCCTCCCTCGCATCTACCTCAGCGGGTGTACCACAAGAATCTGTCCTCGGTCCACTAGTATTTTTAATTTATACCTAAGATTTGCCGGAGAGGATTTCCAGTCACTCTATTCTCCATGCGGATGAATTGAAGATCTGTAACTCCCATAATCCCAACACTTTGCAAGTTAGTCTTGATGCAACTAAGCAATGGTCAGTGGAGTGGTGCCTCTCCATCAACGACGATAAGTGTCTCTTGGTGGCGATTCTTGCAACCTTTTCACAACATTATGCCCAAACTGAAGTGCATGTTGCCAAGGTCAGTCCTAAAAAAGACCAGGGCATATGGTTATTGTCCAATTTGTCTTTCTCACTTCATCACGAAAAAGCAGCCGAAAAAAGGGTTTTTCATACTGGGCACAACAAAACGAACGTTTCCTCGAACTGACAAGGCTTTTCAAGCTCTTCACGGGGCTTATGTCTGATCATTACTTGAATGCACTGAATCGGTTGCTTTTTTTGGCCTCAAGAACAATATAAATATGCTTGAACGTGTAAAGCGAGCTGCAACAAAAATCGTAGTAGGTCTTCGGAACGTTTCGTACGAGTTACGGTTAGAAATCCTCGGCCTTTACCTTCTGGAATACAGAAGACTCAAAGGACCTCATTCCTACTTTTTTTCCGTATGGCTGATAGAGAAACTCTTTACTCCCGCAAGTCCAAATGAGCTAAGAGGTCACGATAAATTTCTTTAAAAGGAAACCGCAAACACTTATCAGACGAATTTTTTTCTGTCAGACGGTGGTTGCCCATTGGAATAGCCTTTCACCAATTGTCATTAATGATTGTTCCACAATGCAATTTAATGCGCTGCTAGATGCCTACCTGCTTGGCGAAAGTAGTAGGCAAACAATAAGGTCTTACCTCTTCTCGTGTCTATTGCCCATACATTGACACAGTATCTAGAGAAAGCGGTGCTACACCAGTATTTCCATTATTGCATTTCAGAAAAGCTGACGCCCGCGTGATGCCAGGAGACAAATCGTACCAACCCGGGGAGTTTGAACTATCAGTCCCACACCTGTGTACCAATCACTGGATAACTGAAACGCGCTGCCTGGAGCACACACCAGGGTCAGAGTTCGATCCACGGCCTTCAATGGGTAAGGTGACATCATTATGACCCACACACTCCCAGTGCATCAGCTCCCTAAAACAAGTATGACGAAACCCACGATATCAAGACGGCTTGGTAACACTGATGTTCACAACAATTTAGACGGTTGTAGGTTTGAGCCTCGGTTTTTTCAAGTGTGTTGCTTGAAGGTCCTTCACAAGAGATCCAACGCGTTGCTCAGCAACAGTTGCATGATGGTGCAAAGATTTGCTGTATAGCCAAGCACCACGGTGATAGAGTTTGCGATAACCGCAACATAAACTGGACTGAGTGGCACGCTTTAGTCCACAGAAAACCATATAACCGCTCGAGCAAGCCTCTGTGAACAAGCTCATTAACCGCGACTGAGACAAATACGAACTTTTTCAGAATAAGAGTGGAGGCTCTGTGGCTTGACTTCCACTACTGAAACCACATAGGTGAAGCATTTTCCGACGGTGAACAGCTTGTATTAAGTCATGTGCACGTGGGGTTTTGGGAAATCGGAGAGACAAATATCGATGTTCGAAACACTTGAAATAGCCGAAGCGTTACGGAAAAATTACGACTTACCTTGTCTCAACAGGGCGTGCACTCGGCACCATTCGTCTCGAGGCAAACTGGTGAGAATGCCAACCGGGGGCGCTACAGGTGATTTGCGTACAGTGGACACGATATGCTCCAGCTGTCGATGAAGAAGACCTGGTGATGCCGGCTCATGGGTAACCGAGTCACGAAATTCCAGACGGAAACACTAAAGTTAATGTCAAGCATTCAAACAGACAGTCGTTAGTGGTTGACGATGACTGAGACAAAATAAAATCAGTGAAAATCACATGACCAGTGAATGATAGTAAACCAATACTGACAGATAAGATAAAATTACGTCAACGATATGAGAAACAAGAGGCTGTTTGGTCGATATCAGGGTCTTTCTGGCACACCATGTAAAGGTTGCTGAGCGATGCTTAGCTCGCCTAGAAGGCTGTCAAGTTGTTAAAACCAAAACCAAAACCTAGCACGCTTTTAGACAATTGAACTCTTCGGCATACTACTGTAGCCTGAAAAAGCAAATGACAGATCAGAGAATAACAACCCTAGATTCTTCGTTCTAACACCCATTTCCGCAGCAAATAGTGGCAGTTTAGCGACTGAGTGCCTAAAAAAATGCAAAAAGTATGCAGGATGACCTTAAAACACTTACGGCTGGGAAGTCAACTCAGACACATGGATCGACTGAGGATGTTCAACGGTAATGTCGTGCCACCCAAACCAGGCACTACAAATACGAGTCAACAGCATAAAGAAACTGAGCAGCAGCTACGACGTTGTGAGCACGTGACTCACCTTATTCACAACTTACACGATTGCGATAGAGAACGCATACATGATTGACAGCGCTAGTCGTGTGCGGGCTGCCTCGCCTTGACAGCAGACGATCGTGCGGCATGCCGGGGATTCGACAATTAGCCAACAGAGCATAGTACTGTCCCATACACATTGCCTCGCCGTTGGTGAAATATTCCGTTGGTAAAGAATGGGACTCAAGCCGTGTCTGGAGTGATAAGTCGAACAAAGTAGACAGAAGAGACAGTACATTGAGATGGAGTTAACTAATAAGCATTACAGAATATGGTATGCAGAAGAGACTAGCCACACCAACTAAAAAGAAATACGTAATTAACCGAGGACGGTCAAATACAAGGTAGTACAGAGTTGAAAACGTATGAACAGTAGAAATCAGGCGGTGGTATCTTGTAGGCAGTGAGCAAATGGTGCAAAAGAAATAAACTACGAGGTTTAAGTTCTTTAAAAGAAGCTGCTGAAAAAGAGTCAACTGTTCATTTACAGCGATCTGAAAAATGATACAAGGCGGCTGAAAACAGGTGAACAAGATTTCGGAAAAAATCACAACGAAAACTCTTGTTTGTTTATGAAAGGATTGGCAAATAATGTGTCGAAAGTATGAAAAGACAAAAGCTCTCTTAGTTGGCTAACAGAAATCAAGTTTCCAGCTTTTTCACCTGAAGATGTCTCTTACTATTTGACGTACATGAGATATATGCTGGCAGACTACCTAAGCCCAGAGGGCACATGCGGCAACCCGGCCAGAACTCGCAACCGTGTAATCGGTAATCAGGTGGTCATACTACTGAACAGCCTTGAGCGCAGTCGATTGGCGTGCCATGTGAGGGACTTCTTTACGAGTACTTCTCCTCCAGACAGAAACATTCATAGAAGTTCAGTCTAGGTAGTAAGCGGGATCCAAACTCTCAAGTATACACGTATACCCGTTGCGCGGATGCTTGACTATTAACTGTGAACTGCAAGTGCTAATTACCACCGGTGGGAACGCTTAGCTAAAAGAGTTGGCAGAAAACTCGGTGGCATTATCGGACTGAACTGGTAGCTTCCTTAGAGATTATATACAGATGCCGAGGTTCAGCTCGCATGCTTACCTAACTCTGATTTTGGTCTTTTGTTGAAACGATTACTGAACACAAGACTGCGTGTTTGAGTGCCCCGGTCACCTAGATTTCAACTGTTTGGATTCGAACAATCTAACAGTATCGAGCTAAAATGTGTAAGCGAAGATTACTTCTGAACTTCCAACTTGAAGCTAGCAAACGGCGGGTTTTTGCTGGCTCGTTTACGAGCAGTCTATTCACTTTTACCCATAAAAGGATAAAATAGCCATGTAGAGCAAATATTGTAGTAATCAACCAAAGCCGATCATTTACATACTAGAATGCGTTCGTATTTATCAAAAATGATTGCCAGTGTTTGCTGTCAAGTAACGTACGAGAAGTGAATCTTGTTAGGATTTTCAATTCAGAGGGGGGTCACAGACTTCTACCTCGGCTGCGTTTTGTTCCGGTTAACAGTGGCATTTTCGGACAAAAAAGTCAGAGTAACATGAATCAACAAAACAAGCGTCCCAGGATGGACGGTAGATCAGGTGCAATGATTATGTACCTGAACAACGAATCATTCAAGAAACTGAATGGTTCAAGGTGATATATGCCGATATATCACAGTAACAGTTTAGAATGAGAAGCGAGAAGTTTGATGTGTGTATGCATTGACCTACCTAGTCTCTAGTTGAAAGCATTCAGAATAATAACAAATCGAGTTGAAAGACGTGAATGACGGTGTTTTTTGTTGGGTCGACCGTGAAATGAGGACAGGTGCTCATCATACCCTCACATTCAACTCGACCATTCGCTCACAAAGTGTAGGTACACTGAATTTGATCGAGTTTTGACGCAGGGGTGTCAAGGAAAAAAATTAATTCCATTACAACTGTTACTTCAAAAAACAGCTGTTTTTAGCTTTTCATTGTTATATGACAAGTGAGTATCAACAGCAGTCACTACTTTGTTAATGTGGTTGAGTACGGACGGTGGAGTAAAAGTAAACTCGTTGTGCTACAAACAAACGATTTTATATATCGAGACATCAGTCTCAAGGTGTTGTGACTGAATTTACGACCTACGAGCGCGTAAACAGACAAAGGAATAACGGTAGATGAAACGGCAGATAACGGAACGACGGTCAACAGTAATGAACAACTGGACGATTATCGACCTGAATTAACAAGTCAGCCATTCCGCCACCTCTCAAAAAGATGGGGCAAAAAAAGTGGTTCTCATAAGCAATCGTGACTTAAGGTTTGGGTGTGATAAATAAGCTTGTTCCGGTGTGAGATCAGGGGTGCAGTGGTTCACACTCTCATTTCACAAAAAAGTCAGACGAAGTAGAACTTCCGGTCGTTAAAGAATGAACATCACTGAAAGCTATAGTCTGCAATGGGAGCTCAACTCTAGTGTACCTGCTTGAAAGAAGCTTATCAGAAGAAATAAACTGAACAGGAAAACGGCTATTTATCATGAGTGGTGAACGAGTTGTAAGAATCCGGAGGCGGAACGAGCAAACATGAGGTGGAAAAATTGATCGTTCATAGAAAGATCTACTAGGGCGTACTTTATAGTTCACCAGTCCGTGAATAATACTGGCCGCGTGAGCCAGCCATTCCTCATCCGACCGAAAATTCATTGTACGCATTTTCATTCCGGGACTGGAGTGCACAACAACGGGCACACGATAGGACAAATAACCAGTGAGCCACCAATCAAACAACTAAAAATAAAAACGAGAATGATTGATACATAAATCAACCTCAAGACCGTACGAATGATGAAGTTTAATTTGAACAACAAAAACCCTTTGTAAGATATCCACGCCAAATTTTGTACGAATGAAGTCAAACAGTTTGGACGTCGTGTTTAACATGTTATTGATAAATGGATTGAGAATAGCACAACGTTATGAGCAAGTTGTAACACTCTGTGTTTCAACCAAATCGGGTGGCCTTCCACTAACAAAGCCTTTGTTAGTGTGATTTCAATTACAACGCTCCTGAGGAAGGCCACCCAAGGTGGTTGAAACGTAGAGTATTACAACTTGCTCATAACGTTGTGTTATTCTCAATCCATTTATCAACAAAAACTTTTTCTTACCACATACTTAGTTGTGAGCTCCAGAACACTGTCTGAAGTCAGCGCAGAAATAGAATATTATTTCAGTATAGCTTTGACCACGACTTGCACGATTCGTACTATGGTCCCATATACGGTTATACTAAAAAGATCCCTGATGCAAGCCGGTCGGCCCTGAAAAAAATTAATGGAGTTAAAATCACGTTCACTCCTATAGGAAGAGTGGGCGACAGACATTATCAACTAGCACCACAATAAAAGCCTAATACCTCCTCCTAAAGCGTGGAGAAACCAGTATTAACAGTCACAGTAAGGGCCGAAGCAAGTATGCTAAAACTGATGAAATATCAACCACCAAGTTATTAACTGGGACATTACTAAGAACGTTTTGCCGGTCATAACGCAGTGCAAAACAAGCGTCAGCGTTTGCGATCCCATCAACAGTAGTTTCTTATGAAAAGTTCATGATACACGTCGAAAGTCACTCTAGTTTACTAATAGCCTCAGTAAGTCCAATGTCCAGGAGATACAGTACTCATATTGTTTCCACAGTACTATGGCCGGAACAACCGTTAGTCCTGATAACAACACTGAAATTAAATGAGAAAATGAGACAAATAAATGTAGGTGAATAATCTACTGAACATTAATAAACCTACATGTGAGGGCTCGACAGTTGACAATAATGAGTATCTATGAATGAGAACGTTTTCAATCAGAAGTTCACGTGGTTTCGCAATCGTGGGGCAAACAGAACTCAGTGAAACGGTAAAACGTTTAGCAGCCACGTAGTCAGCGTCACTAGATGGATCTTATGAAAAATAAACTTGACCAACCTGTAACAATTAGCCTGGTAACTAGAACACGATAAACACAAAATTCAAAGTGTAACTGAAGACGCGACTGACCTAAGATTGTGCCAAACACCCAACACTTCCGCTCACTATTCACCAACAAACTACGACTTGAGCAAATAAAATCAATAATGGATCGTACAGAGCGGCACGGAAACGCACCAGAAGTGAGTAACCATAGGCTCTAGTAATTATAAACTGCTCTGACTAGATGCCTGATCCAATAAATTACAACTAGATCATACACATACAGACAGGTATATTTAGCCATTGAAAATATATGGAAGAACTGCAAATCTCCAACAACTGCATTATTTGATAGGATTTCCATCGCATAATGCATCAAATGATACTGTGATTCTGGAGAGGTTTTGTAAAAAATACGAACAGGTAGTTGTGGAAAAATCGCAGCGTTTTACGACCAAGTGTTTAATAAGGAGTGACGTACTGGTTGCCCGACCCACTTTGCTACCTTCATGTAACGGTCAGGCTTGCGCAATGCATCGATCCGGAGGCGTATGCTGAGTATGGTTTCGATCATACCAGATACAACTATGTCAGGCAGGCCTAAGGGGATCAATCAAACGATACACAGTTACACTCACCGGTTTTTACCTTGCACTATTGACCGCACAAGAGTTCTTAGGCAGTGAGGCATGATCCTATGGGCTACAGCAGAACTTTTTTTTATAGTTGTGGCACTTCTATCTTCCGGACTAAGAAGAAGGGGGCTGGAAAAAGTACCCTCAAACAAAAGAACACTCCAATCGTCCAACAGCCGACCAAAACTTCTGAAGTACTATAGAATGCGGTTGAAAAACTGTTGGTGTCGCTTAAAACCCTGACACATGTTTCAACACATAGAGTGTGCTTAGCAATGATCAGAATCAGATATCAATGTCTTATTCGTTGCACTCCCGGGATAAACAAGCATCTTACCGACGTTGAGTCATTGGCTCCAAGTAAGGTCCTTTATGAAAAGCGTATACTCTGTTGTGTTGTAGGTCAGAACTTTGGGCCAGAGAATTCGAGTGAGATTCCCCAAGAAAACCTTACCTTCTGTTGTTTCGCGGGTCAGACTTTCGAGTTAGAGACACGAGGTGGGATTCTACAAGTCAACTGTTTCCACAGTACAAACGACCAGTAAGTGTCATTCTCCCGACAATGATACTAGTTACCTACCACTACCTTCTCGTTCTGTTTTAGTCCACATTTTTATACCTCTTCTGTACCTTTGGGTGACAATTGCTTTCTAAATCCAAAACAAACACTGACGCTTTGGACGTTTATACCTTCCAACAAGTTGGTCAACAAGCTGTCCTATAGCTTGAGATGTTCTGTGTCGGAGGCGTGAATCTACGATTCTAGCACTGTTAGTCACTTGAGCTCATCTGCCACTCTAACAGCCTCCCTCTCAGACTATTTGATGGCACCAAACCTGAGTCCTGTGGTCAAGCTGAAATGAGAATCTCACCGAGTTCCAAAGCAGAACCATATTTGCTCAATTGGATCCCAGTGAACAATCGCCTGTGCGTCGTCAGACTCAGCGTACTGGTTGAATTCTGCAAAAATAGGTCAGAAAAGCGCTCTGTTCATTTGGTCGGCGTATGCACTAATGGAGTGGTTCAGATACTTCAAGAATGTGTTCTATAATGCCGTCGTAAACCTTCTGTGGTAAACTGACACGTAGGTTTTTAGAACTCGCGAAGTGATTCTTAACTATTACCTACCCATTTAATGTGTTATGATCTCCTAGGATTTACCATACTTATGGCAATCTATAAAGGTTGCAGTGTCAGTCATTCGATTTTGACTGTCCTGAACAACACACATAGTCTCCAATCAAACGTACTGAGAGTTCCATCAACCTCACTATTGATTCAAGCCTATGCCCGTAAAACCATACATATTGTCCCTTGTTTCTTGAGGGGAAGTGTTGCATTCGTGCGGTTTCTTAATCTTCAGATGTTTAAACATGGTTCTGTAACTCTAAACCATCTGGATTTTCAGCAATGCTCATTTGCGGAAGGTGTCGGATAACCTCTTTTCTTTCTCAATCGTGTGAACAGCCGAAATAGTGAGTGCATTTGAGGTGAGGTAAAGTGTTTGAGGACAGCAATTTTCAGCCATCAAGCAACTCGGGAGTGAATATCAGTTTAATGTAATAGAAACAGAAGAATACAACTGAATACTATTAGAATTCAAGATGAGACTGAAGGCAGTGGAGAGTAATGAAGAAATGGACCTCGTAAATAACGGTAGTATGGTGTTAATTTAAACAAGATGACGTCAAGAAACCGGTAATGAAAATGGCAAACATGAGAACAGTGACGAAACAGTAAAGGATACTAAGTGTTGTAAACCTAACTTATCAGTAAACGACGGAGAGCAGCCAACGTGGTAACAATCACTTATCCAACAGCATCGAAAACCAAACTAACAACTGTGCCAACAGCTTCCTCTGGGAGCGCATTTCAGGAGAAACAGAGGCGAACGCCGAAATTGTTTCTCCTGCACTGAAGACGATTGCGTTGCACGACTAGTTAATACTGATGGTCCCAAAGGCTTATAGCAACAAACTAGAAAGAACCGGTAACGTGGCCGGACGTCCACGATATTTTGGAAGTCATTGAGACCATCCTTAGTAATTTGTACCACGATGAAAACAGCTTCTGCAGCTATTCGTTCCTCTTACGAAAGAATGTTCCAGCCTTCTTCGTAGTGACCAGAGATCGTGTGACTTCTCTAAGGATCCCGGCTACAACCACGTTTTCCCGCTTGTCTGTTCTGTAGGCATGATTCTGTGTACGCCTGCAATAGCAGGCCTGATATGAACTCAGTGCCAATTTTTTCAGTCGTCTAACTAATTACACGCAGCGAATGCTTGCTCTTTTTCAAACGACTTATTTATTATTCCACTCTCCAAGGTCGTCTAACCCGAACCTATTCGATCGTTATTTAACGCACTCAAAGGTTCCACGCACTTTTCGCCTGGCGCGCTTTCGAGTGCCGCTGAGTGATCTGTGACTCATCTTGCGCTTCTTTTCTTCTTCCTCCTGGTTGCTGTCGTTGGCCCCAGACTAAGTTAGAACTAACTACTTATCATATTGCCAAACATTGCTGGAAATGTACGGCTTGTTTCCAAACCACGCTGCGTTCTGTAGGTCAGTGCCTGTTGGAACTACTTTTCGACTGCTCTTCAGGGAAGGCGTACCAAATTGTTAGTGGACGAGAATGTGGCGCATGCCCACTTGTTCACTACATCTTCTGTCATAGTGGCACCAACTTAATTGACACAATTGTCAATTACTTGACCGCCCCAACTGCCCTTAAGGACACAAACGCCAATGGGAAATAAAGCAACATTATATGCGCTGAATGAATACACGTACCCAGTTGTCCTCCATTTTTGCTCGTTTCTCCAGTAAACATTGCAAACGAGCCACGTAAGGAGAAGATACATATGTTGAAGCAATCTAGAAAAACACGTCCAACGGAGCCAAAATTAATTACTCGACACGTTTTCCCCCACTGTTCCGAAGAAACCAGAGGTTTGGTATATGCGAGGTATTTGTCGATGCTTTGTGAAAGACGCGGCACGCCAAAGTGTTCAGGAGGTGGGTGTGGTGATTGTCCGACGGCATATGAGGAACTCCAGGCAACACCTAAACATCGTTTACGGAGAATATGCTGCGAGACATGTGCTGTTACAAGACACAACTTACACGAACAACCACGGCAGGGTTCACCCGAATGATCATAGCGAAAATTAAAAATTCCAGCAGCGCGCGTTGACAGATTTCGCTAGGTCAAGGTCAAGTTCAATATTTCAGCAATTTCAGCAATATGTCAACGGGTTCGACGTTGGAGGTCCAAGTTACCCGAACCTAGTTAGTTTGTGTGTTTCAATATTCAGCGGGTTTCTATTGACCTGGAAGCCAGTCATTGAATCAGCGGTCGATTCAAATTTGAAAATAATTTGCTCTTCTCGTCGCTAAAAATGCTGAAACTATTGGCAGGGAGTAAATGCTGTCTTGGGTAGACCGTTACCATGTGAGTTTTGATATATTCTGAATGTTAATTGACGGAGTATATCATAAAACATGATATGTGCTCATTTTGCTGTCAGAAAAAGTTTTACTAATGTGCCAAACATGTTTATCAGTGACGTTAATGAGTTGCGATTTCTCAAAGGAACAGTGCGTTGGCAGAGTAGCAGAAATTTAGACTGGTTAAATCAAAAAGTTTCAGCAACAAAAGAATGAAAAACGGGCACAATATAAGTTGTACAATATTTTTCTGGAAATTGTGCATTCAATAACCCAATAAACTGTGGATAACAGCTGACTTACATGTGACGTTGTATAATCAATACCATGTGGAGCTGTGAACACCAGGTATTTAGCGACACTGTGGACAAGTATATACGACTGCAGTGGGTGATTTTCGGGTACAATGTGACCTTTATTCTGTGTGGTTTGATTACAGATTTTACTCCCTACCGGTAGGGAGTAAAATCTGTCGTAAAACAGCGAACTTATGAGGGATCCGTGAATATCTGGCAATATTTCGGTGGTATCGATCAAAAAGTTGAAAATCATCAGTTTCTGAAACAAAAATGATGACGAACTTTGAAAGGCTTGTTTTAACCGACTGTTAATGTACTTGTTCGTTATTTCGCGCGAAGATTGAAAATAATAATGGTGGGTGTTGTGATTGCCCTACGCGTTTTTATGTGAAGTTTTTGTTTATGTTCGATTAATAGTTAATCGTTTTATGTTAATAAATGATTAATTGTTTATAAATTTTATTTTAGGTGATGGATTATCTCCAGGGATTCAAAGATCTATTCGAAGATCGAGAATTTTCTAGCTTCCAAGAATTTCGAAGTTGTTTGCAGAAGTATATGAAGGAATACAGTGTTTTGTACGTGCTTGGTTCGATTATGAAATCAAGCAATGCACGTTTGAAGTATGATAATATGAGTGTGAGTACTACTGAGGTTACATGGTAGATGGCGTACAGATGTACCAAGTACAATCGACGTAGGAGCGAAAGCCGCGGAGTACGACATGTTTAGTGAGCTGAATTCACTTACTTTCAATTGCTCAGTTCTCGTGATACATGCTGTCAATCACGCTTCAACGTGGGTAAGAGGAAAACGGTGTTGGTTGTTAGCTCTTTTACTTTGGAGCACAACCATGACCTGATTGCCTTGCTGTACGAGGCACACCCAACAAATCGCCCGCTCACTGCAAGTGAAGTGAGCGACTCTAGGCATTTGTTCGAGTACAATACTCCTACTACTGAGTTAAAGCAGTATGCTGCGGATGTCTACGGCAAGTATCTAACGACAATGGATACTTGCAACATCCGTCATCGTCTAAAACCTCCGACAATATGTAAGTTAGTTTGTGTACATTCATGTTGCAGAAAACCTGCCCCAAATTCTCGATCACGTCGAGAAAAGCGGCGTACTGCATATCCTCAAAGACGATGATAATAGGTACACGCATATATGCTTCGCGCGGAGGGAGCAAGTACAGTTGTTCAGACGTTTTCCCGATGTGGTCAACGTCGATGCCACGCATGGAACCAATCCCCACAAGTGGGTCCTACATCAGTTCATATTTGCGGTTGCAGATTGAAGCTTTATCAATTTCTTGTCACAGACGGGTGGGGTCATGGAAGACCCGTGATATATGGTTACGTTCGGAGTGGAAAGTACGCTTCCCTCCGTCGCTTGTTTGAGTTATTTCGTGATGTGATGGGTGATCACATACCTGTGAGAGCGTTTGTGATGGACAAAATGGCGGCGCAAATGCGAGCAGCACGAATCGTGTTTGGGTGAGACATAATGCTATGCTATTTCCATGTTCGAGATGCCGTGAAGAAACACTTAAATTGGTGTCGTTACCACTGTTATCTCCATTTAGACCAACTCATTTGGAAGTCGCTATTTGTTTCATCGTATGGCAACTATGGATAACTTAGAAGAGTGAGTGAAAAATTTGGTCCATTTACGTTTCAGGCTCAACCAAGATATTACGTTAATAAGACGCAGGGATCGGAAGTTTTTGAACTACCTAATGTGCGACTGGCTTTATATAAAGCCTAAGTGGGCCATCCATGCACAATCAGGCGTTGTTCACTTCGGAAACCGAGCAAACAGGATGTTAATCCCAGGACTGGCAGCCGTATTTTCAAGGCTATTATAGCTTTCATGCGCCAGCCCTCACGAAAGCTAAGACGGCCTTACCACAGACTGAATCACCCCTTGTTCCATGGTGCAGTACAAAGCAGCCAAGATGGGAAGAGAATGTTAACAGGGGGTGCCCTGTGGATATTGTGGTGTTTCTGTTAACATGAATGGCTACCGATGCGAGAGCGGCCGACTAATTTTTCAATCAGAGTGTATGAACAATACTGATTTATCGCACTGCCCTTTCTGCAATGGACAACTGCAATCCTGCTCACCAGGGACGTTATTTCATGAACTATGTGGTTTTAGTTGCACCCACCTCAGACATTTCATTGCCCCCGACGTTCAAACCAAAAAAGCGACCCCGTTCAGCACCCGTAACTACTGATGATCCAGTGACGTCAGACGATTAGTTTCGTGTTGTGCATCAGCGCAAACGAGTCCAAGTGAAAGTAATTCCAAGTGATGGTTATGGTAAGCTATGCCACGCCTTTGAAGTTACCCAACGCTTACTTTTAGGGATGGACACATAGCACGAAGAGGACTTCTACTGAAGCAGAACGGAAAGTAACAAGGCTGCAGAAAACCACTTTGAATGATGCACATAGTGATGTACTTGTAATAAATGAATTCCACCACTTCCATTTTATTTTCGTTGTGACTATAGTGTGCGAGTAGGCCGACTGTCGAGCATAGACGTCAGTGCGTCCAACCATAGGTCGTGGCGTTGTGACTATAGGGTGCAGATAGGCTGACTGTCGAGCATAAACGTCAGTGCGTTCAATTATAGACCTGTGCGGTTCAACATACTATGTGGTGCATAATACTTCATAATTTCACCCAATTCCTGGCTACCGTATAGCCAAACCATCATATGCCCGAATACAGTGAGCAGTAATTATGGTAATCAAACCGCACAGAATAAAGGTCACATTGTGCCCGAAAATCACCTACTGCAGTCGTATCTACTTGCCCACGGTGTCACTAAATACCTGGTATTTACAGTTCCACATGGTGTTGATTATACAACCTCACACGTAATTCGGTTGTCATCAACAGTTTAATGGATTACTGAATGTTCAATTTACAGACAAATATTTTACCTTTATTGTGCACGTTTTTCATTCTCCTGTTGCCAAAACTCTTTAAATTAACCAGTCTAAATTTCAGCTACCTCGCCAACACATATCTCTCTCAAAATATCGCAATTCCTCAACATCCTTGATAAACATGTATAGCACATTAAAACAAACTTTTTTCTACAGCAAATTGTGCACATTTTATGTTTTCTAGAATACTCCGTCAATTACCATTCAGAATATATCAAAACTCACATGTTAGCCGTCTACCTAAGGGGGCATTTGATAGGTTTCAGTCTTCTCGTTTTGTTATCTTTTGCCTGTAAGTGTCTTGCATTTGGTTATTTAAGTAAGTAAGCATATTAAAAGCGAATCACCGTTGGCTGCAAGTTTGGTTCTATTTACTGGTCATAAATTAAGTTGTCTACGTCAGACAAATATGCCCCGAGCCTCTTCTCCTCACATTAACAAGCGGTATGGCAACAAGTTAGTGGCCGAAATCCCATGTAATATGCGATAGATGGTGTCACCAATCGTGTGCATGCATAACCACAGAGCTATATAAATTGCACGGCAAATACTCTGACCTGTGCTGAGTCTGCGTAAAGTGCAAGACCGGATGAAGAAAGTAGCTCAACCTTTCAGACAGATCGGAATCCGTAATAGGTGCTTCACACAGCACGAAATTTTATACCCGGTCCCCAAACCAAACCACCAACAAACCTCGAAATTCTGCGCTTGCAAAGACTGTGACTAAAAAACACGGAACCTCGAGAACTAATATTAATTATATATATTCCTCAACGCATTTGTGAGAAACACGCTCGGATGTGCGCGATCATGACAGATAATTACATGCGGTACAAAGCAACAAATCGATATATAACAATACAAACATGAAATCTGTTGACCAAAGAAGACGTAATTAGAGGGAAAATAGTCGCCGTTTGCAACGTTCGATTTACACATAAGGAAAAAAGGTAGTTCGTCTGTTTCACAGATTCAGTTCAAAAAATGAGATGTTACAATAATTTACCTTTTACAAGGTTAAGTAAAGACGACGTTTCAAATATTTCGAGGTCACGCGGGGGCGTACAGGCAAATTCATGGGAGCGTTTTTCCTTTCGTACCCGCGAAGATTTAAATTAATAATACAACCGTTGACCTTGAAACGCAATTTTCCCATTGTAACAGGCAAGCTAGACGTTCTGCCTTCGTGTACCAGTTACAATCGTAAACCAACTTTGAGAAACGTAGAGACACCGGGGGACAGCGTTCTTTTGAAGTAAGGGTTCCAACGATAGTCCTGTGAAAGGAGACAATAGAAAACAAGCGTGAGCCGAAGGCCCAGTAAGACATGCACACGACTTACACAATCGAAAACAAAAGTGGCGCCAACAACACGGCAGCACGATGCGTTACACCATTGGACAATTTGCCCTTCTAGATGAAGGTGGAGTACTGCGCGCTGGTGTACACACGCACACTAACGTGCATATATACAAATGTTCCAAAACGAATGCATGCGTACATAAGTGATACACGTGGTAGAGTGATTCCCCGTATATAAATTCAATTCCTATTTATATATATATAAATATATTTATATGTACATATATTATATATATATAATTGAAACTAAAAGAAATTTTTGTATGAAATCACACAATTCCATTTATTATTACATATATGAATATATCTACATAAAAAACTTATATTTACGCAGCAATTTGTGGTATATATATATTTACGTTCATATGTATTCATATGTATATATACATATAATTTATATTTAACATTTGACCCATTTTACTAACAATTCAGGTCACTCCAGTAATCTAAAATATCGCCTAGCAGGTTTAATGAGATCGGAGATCTCGACCTGTCT
>JTDE01003021.1:67049-77171 GCA_014338405.1 Paragonimus skrjabini miyazakii | reverse complement strand
CTGTTGAGGTGAACGGCGGCTCAAGCCACAGTACCTTTGGCCAGGCTCATAGCTGCTATGATGATGATGACCACCACTTAGTCAGTGAGTGGTATGGAGAGTTTCACATGTCTAAAATTGGTCTGCGTGGTACCCCAACTTTGTGAATCTAGGTAGCCCGTACAGCCTCGAAATCGTGGTTCCGATAGGGTGAATTCTTTCAAATGTCATTGAATCAATAATTCCCCTTTGTCTTAAACATCTTAGGATTTCGATATTTCTTTCTCAAGCTGAGGGGTTTTATATTTTTCATTCCCCATTTTCTGAAATTTGGTCTTCCCTTCTAATAGAGTGCACATTTGTTAATGTAATTTGTTTTGTTAAGCAACACAATACCAACACCTTTATCAGGCTTAGAAATTAAAATGTTCTCATTTCTTCTCCAGTTTTCCACCGCTACGATATGTCCTGTCGTGAGAAGTTTATTTTTGTGTATGTCAGACACGACAAACAATGATCTACGACCAAGGCGAAAGATAGTAAGTCAGAATGGACATCCAGAGAGATTCTTAGACAATCATATGAACCTGGCAGCTGTTCATCAAGTGATGAAAATGGTGACGAAAAAGCCTGTTTCCATCAACATAGTGCTTAAACGTGATGCAATATTTGAACTGCTCGGTCGTAGGTTGATAACTGCATTCACTAAGGCCTTCAGCTCTGCACAGATGATCATGTTTTTTGAGAACTGTTAGGACCTCCCTGAGAGGGGAAGGCAAGAACAAACACGAAGACCGTAAGCAGTATTTCGAACACGAACGAAACGCAACGATATAGCAATCGGCACGAAAAATCAAAGCGCAAGTATCGGATCCCAACTCTCGCAAATTGGAACCCTTCAACAAGTAAGGAAGAAGATTGCTTTCAAACGAGCTATAGCTGTTGCTCAGCCCGAAGGCAAAACAGTGGTTTACAGCAACTGTATTTATATTTTTTGAGCAGCCTTTGGCCTAGGCCACCCAACGGACCAATCAGAGGCGAGTGCACATTCTCGAAGATTCGAGAATTCCGGTGGGCATTCAAATTTTCAAGATGAAAAATTGATTCTCCTTGGAAAATAAGGCGAATTCTTGGAAAAAAAGTGTCTTTTCCTGACCGGTAGGGGCGTAGCATCTTAAAGGTATATTGCAAAAGCTTTCTCCCTCATTCTGGTTTTATTCTTTCATTTCCTGTTGTCAACTAGACTATCCCTTAAAAGCCGCTTAATATCAGCGGTCAAGTAGTTTTAGCTTGTAAACGAAGCAAGTGAACCCTATTGACAGACAGTCTGAGGCTGTCTTGAAGTTATGCAGCAGCGTCAGGATTCTGTTGAAGAGGAATTTATGGAGTCTTCCAACATGAGGCTTTCTCATCATGTTCACCTCCATAATGCGCGTATATCCGGTCTGCCATACTTGTCGTAATAAAGATTATGCACTAGTTGAAGTGATTGAGAAACAAACTGATAGATATGGCTCGAAAAATGCTACTGTTCAAAACTTTCTGCCAGTTTAAGTCAATCTTTATGCATCATAGATTGTCTAATTCTCGCCGACGAAATCGTCTACACACTAGTTCATTCATAACTAAATCCCCCAGCAAACAAACAGAAGTATCTATGGGAGCATTCTATGGAATTGGAGCATGGAATAGCTAGGTTATTACATTGACCGAACATTTCCACAATTAGGATTTACTAATGATGAAGCAAGTTCCTTAACGCTATGTGCGAGGCAGTACCTGTTGAGAATGTTAAAACTCTGCACTATCGACAAATATCTGACAGACAACTCACCCTAGGAATGCCCTGGCAACATTTTAATCCATTCACAAGACTCCCCAAACGTGTATGATTTTCAGAATGTTGCTTCACTGTGTCTGGCTGTTCGTCGCTGACATGACTACATGCTGACAGCTTTACCGTTTTATCTCACATTTTCGTGGTTTTAAACTGTAAAACGCAACTTATTTCGGAACCAAAACAAAGACAGAAATACAAACAAAGTTCTTTCTTACTCCAGTACAAAATTGTGAAGCTCACACCAGTGGCAGTAAGGTAACCAAGACATTCCTGGTTGGCCGTAGTCATATCATTTCAGTTGATGAACACATGACCATGACCGGCTGTCGTTTACGAACTGCTAACCCGTAACCTTCGATAATCACAGCACGACCCACTTGATGGGTTGTAGCTGTGTTGTTGCAGCCGATGGATATGTGGTCATGATTTGCTACCGTCCACGAACCGTTAGCTTGCAACCGTCGATAACTACCAACACACTAACTCAAGCCGACAAACTCAGTTTCACAGATTACCAGTCATATCTCAGATGCGCGTGAAAATCGTCGGAACTCGGACAAATATGATATATCCGTAAGGGATTATTTTACCGCAGAAATGTTTTTAACCAAACGATGGACAATAAAAAGCTGCCTCCATGCACGAGACAGATTTACAAACTGCTAAAAGATCATTTGAAAACCAACAATTTTCTCATAGAATCTGGAGTACATTATGCTGTCTTTTTAGATTTAACGAGCCATTTGTGGACTCTAACGTGACGTTTTATAGTCATTCTGTCAAAACGGTAAACGCCACTTGGTAGGGCTCAGTTTTGTGACTTTATTGAGTCGTGTCGTTTCATCTCCCGTCTAATTGTCTTATTTCATCATGTTATCCATATTTGGGTGTCATGATGTAGGCAACTTGTTGCGTTATTGAGGTCGACGCGAACAGCTCGTTCCACAGTATTGTCCACATTGAGAAGCTTTGTTCTCTGGAAATCTGCATTTCCTTAGAAAATGCTGCGCGCAAACCGGACTGAACCAAATAGCTTACCAGGATCCAGATAACACTGGTGGACCGCAACTAAGAGAACAGTGTGTCTTAAGAATAGTGAGACCACTTTTGCACTTCACAGATAAACCATACGCAGTATGTAGATACTACTGCATACTCTTAATTAGTACTAATTACAACTTATTGATGTACACTGGTTGGCACTGATTGCAATCTTATAAGAAACCATGTGTACGTCCCGTGCAATAAATATTAGGTCTCATTTCTCAACGTCTTTATCACGTCTGGTTAACGGGTATCTGTTAATGAGGACCTAATCTATCGAGCATTAAAGCGGCTACTGTACAGCATTCCACTACACACGAACAAAAACGCCACCGTAGTGCAACAGTACTCCGCATTAGGGTTGTTCACATTCCGTACTTCGATTAGAGCTGACCGATACCATTGAATGTGCGAATCTGTCAAGTGCCGATAAGGATGTGCCCTTCTATCAACAAGTCGACATGGTCGCTACGCAAAGAGAAAAGAAAAGAAGGTAATACTGTATAAAACAAATATTTAAAATAGGCGTTCAAAATGGTGTCCGTGATCTTGTTTACAAAAGAGGAAAAGTTGAATTTCTGCACTAATCCAGACAGGATATTGCTACTTCAGCAACTAGTGTCGAATACACATCCTTTCCCGATAAATATCACATGCAAACTGATTCACGTAATCAAGACCGATGGAAAATCTGTCCGTCCACACAGCACTGGCATCCGCTGCCCGCATGTCATCGATAGCTTGAAGGTCAGAGCAATCTGATAGGCCAACTGCATTACTCACTGATAGTCGATTGGACACAACCTCCGTCCTCCGCGTCTACCATTCCGTATTTCAGTGTTCGATATTTTGTCCGTCTCGATCTTCGTGGAAGACTTTGAGTTCTTGGTATTTGATCGCTTACTACCGGCTCAGCGGTTGCGGGTTCTTCCCTAGGTTTCGTGTTATTTAACGCAGTACACACCCGTCTTGCATTGACCATTAAATTGTTATCCAATATGTAGGTTCCTGGAGCTCTCACTTCTCTCACTTCCACCGGTGCAGAAAGCGAACTTTCGCCTTTTTATTGTTGTTTTTTTCACTCTCACGTAAGTGCCAACTGTACATTGATTTCCTACTTTCTTGTAGCTCTCTTGGTACTTTCTCCTCCTCTCCAATTCTTATTAATTCATTAACGATCTTTGTATGTGCGCCGCATTAAGTTTCGTTCGTATCTCTCTATCAAACATTAAGTTCGCTGGTGTCACACCTGTAGCAGTATGTGGTGTGGTTCTGTAAGCTGCCAGTGATGCCAGGAAGGCTGAGTCCCAAGATTCACCTTCTAGTCGAGCTGACTGTATCGTTTCTTTCAGCGCTCGATTCAGACGTTCCACCATTCCATCAGCCGAAGGGTTGTATGGAGCACTTCGCACATGACGGATATCATGATGACTCAAAAACTGACTGAATTCGTAGCTGCGAAATTACGGTCCATCATCAGTTACGATCTCCTCCGGTTAGCCGAATAGAGCGAACAAGTGTCATAACCAGCTAATAATGACAGTCGTTGTAGTCTCTCCACATAAATGAGCCTCCTGTCATTTTGTATAAAAGCAAGTAGCCACAAGAACATTCTTTTTGTTTTGTGGAACGTTTTTAAACGGGCCCATTGGGTCTATTGCCAACTTCACCCAAGGTTGCATTGAGTATTCGATGGGCTGTGTAGGGGCACCGATAGACTTTGAACTCTTATCAGAATGCTGGCAAGCCGCACAATCCCCAACCGCGGTTTCCACGCTCGAATTCATACGCGGCCACCAGTAGTATTCACAAATTCGTACCTTGGTTCTCACAATACCGAGATCTCCTTCATGTCCACTTCTAAGTACATCCGAAGCGGGCCCCACGTAACAGACACTTGTTAACGACAGTTAATTCGTCTCGTATAGTATGATAAGGAATCAGTTCTGCCTTCAGAAGCTTTCGATCGGGCCAGGAGTTTATTACATGCTGCTGAACTTCTGTAAGTAGTGAATCATTCACAGTATGCTCTTGGATACGTTTTAAAGAGATCGTTCCTGTACATCTGTCGTTCAAGCACGAAATCATTCTGTCGTCATCGATGTCTTCAGTTCCCCCTTGATTGGCAATAGGTAAACGTGATAGCGCATCTGCTACCTGATTATGGGTAACGGAAACATGATGCATTTGGAAATCGTATTTGAGTAGTCGAGCGTACCATCGGCTAATGCGAATGGGCTTTTGACCATTATTTCCCCGACAGAGTAACGACATAAGGGAAGCGTGATCAGTTCGTAATATAAAGTGACGATCAGATAAATACAGATGCCACTTTTCGCATGCCCACACACAAGCTAGGGCTTCTTTCTCTCCTGCGGAGTAATTCATTTCAGTGGGTGATAATGCTCGTGAGGTGTACGCCACCACCCTTTCAATTCCATTTTGGAGCTGCAAAAGAACATCACCTAAACCAACATTAGATGCATCAGTGGAGACAAACGTAGGACTGCTCTCATCGAATATAGCCATGATGGGTGCAGAAGCAACCAAATTCCGAATAGTCCGGTAAGCAGCCTCTTGTTCCTTGCCCCAAACAAAATCAGTATTTTTCCTGAGTGTTCCACGCAGCGGTTTCTAGATCGTGGCAAAATTACGAAAATGTTGAAGGTAATAATTACGGAGACCTAAAAATCGTCTCACCACGTCAGTGGTTCGTGGTTTAGGATAGTTCAGAATTGCAAATGTATTTTTGGTACATGGCTTCATACCTGCGTTCGATATGGTATGGCTTAGGAACACGATGTCCTGTACAGCAAATTGGCAT
Source organism: Paragonimus skrjabini miyazakii (assembly GCA_014338405.1). Taxonomy (NCBI): domain Eukaryota; kingdom Metazoa; phylum Platyhelminthes; class Trematoda; order Plagiorchiida; family Troglotrematidae; genus Paragonimus; species Paragonimus skrjabini miyazakii. The sequence goes on along the minus strand of JTDE01003021.1, from coordinate 71,484 downwards.
TTTGTCAGATTCAACGGAAGATTCAATTTATTTAGACGACTGAGAACGGCGTGTAAGTTCGCATCATGTTCACCTGCGGATTTACCGAAAACACAAATATCGTCCACGTACACCACACATCCAGTGAGATCGGAAAATGAAAATGTCATGAACGTTTGCCCTGCGGCAGGGGCACTGCTCAATCCGATAGGAAGGACTTTGTACTGATATAGACCATCCTGTGTTAAAAATGCCGTAAGGAGTCGTGATTCTGGTAGAGGTGGCATGTGATAGTAGGCTTGACTGATATCCAATTTAGAAAAGAACTTTGCACCCGACATTTTACCAATAAGTTCATCTGCCGTGGGTAAGAGAAACTTTTCTACAATAATGTGTCTGTTCAGAGCACGTAAATCTGTACAAACGCGTACTGTTCCGTCCTTCTTGAGAACCGCCACGATTGGGTGGACCCATTCTGAGCACTGAATTTTCTCAACCAAATCATGTTGAAGCATTTTATTCAACGCATCCGACATCAACTCACGCTTGGCTAACGGCACAGGACGAGGTTGAGCAATTGCCAATGTTACAGCGTTGGGTTTCAAACGTATCTGGTGCATACCAGCTGGAATTCTTCCGACTCCAGCAAGAAAGAGTTTGGGATAAATCAATTTCAAATCCGAAACGTTAATGTTAGCTATAATCATCTTGTGAATGGAAGGACCAATTCTGGGGGCGACCATAGCGTTCCTTCCCAGAAGTGGTTTAGTATTCGTAGAGGAAATGTAAACCGCTACTTCGCTTTTGACGTATTGTTGAGAAAAGCGGAAAACGTAACAAATCCTTCAATCGGTACAGGATTGCTGGAATAACTTCCGAACGTATACGAAGAAAGTGGTATTGGTAAATTCACCAGACAATTTGTATCAAAATCCAAGGGTACAATTGTAATTGGTGAGGTTGAATCCATTTCCATGCACAACGAAATTGTTATACCACCAACTTCAAAAAACATAGTACGTACGTCAGCGATTGGAAGACGGGGTTCACAGATTTTCGAGGAAGGTTGCGGTTTTTTCTCATGGACTGAAAAAATATGTTAAATTCCCGAACATTTCTTTAGTTCGCTATCTTCCGGCGTTTCCGTGACACCAGCAACTGATTTGGAGCGACAAGCTCGCGCAAAATGACCAGGTTTATTACATAATCTGCATGTAGCGTTGATTGCGGGGCATTTGTTGTAATTAGCCTTGTGTTTTGGACTTCCGCACCGGTAGCACGCCGCATGTTTCGAATAATTCAAACAAGAACCCGTAGTCTCTTTCACACGAGAAATCGCCGCAGATTGGGATATCGTAGAAAACAATTTATTTTGATCATCGACCTGAACCTTGGCTCTTGCCAGATCGCAAGCCCTCTCCCATGTAGGTTTCACTGAATTCTCGACCAATAATGTCTCTCGAATCCTTGAGTCACGAACGCCAGAAATCAACTGTTGTATCAGCAGAACTTCCTCAATTCTCTTTTGCGGCACCGTACCGTACTCACATTGGCGGACTGAACAAAGCAATCTGGAAATAAATCCGTTCACATCTTCTTCTGCCGCTTGACGTAACGACGAGAATTTGAACCGTGAAGTATAAGTATTCATCCGTGATCCCCAATGTTTATCGAGATCAGCTAGCGCATCCGAGAACGTAAGTTTTGATTGTAGTTTTAGGGCATCGAACAACCGTCTACCTTCGTCCTCCAATCTCAATCTCAGTAACTTCAACTTGTGATCATCAGTCAGTTTGATTTCACAGTTGAAAACTGGCAACATTTCCACATAATCCATGAATGTAGATTTCCATGACGTACATTTTTCGACCGAAGGTTGCACGGAAGGATCGGTCCAAGATAAATCCGGGGCTTGTAGTGAATTTGACATAATGCAGGTTTGATCGAGCTACGCCAATGTTTGTATTCAAGAACGACGGAAAATACCAGTATTAAGTAAGCTTTATTAGAACAACCGTTTTCACGATACGTTACGGAAAATCTGTCAGTCCGCACACCACGGGCGTCCGCTGTCCACATGTGTCATCGATAGCTTGAAGGTTGGAGCAATCTGATTGGCCAACTGCATTGCTCACTGGCGTTCGATTGGACACAACAGTCTGCATTCGACACCCGAGACTTTTGTAATCAGACTTTCAGGTGTAGTCAATGCTCGTATCTTGCGAGTATCTTGTGTACAGCGGTCTTGGAAGCGTTACAACCCTGAAGAACCCGATGGACACTCATTTTGGGTCTGTTTTAACACGTCGTAAAAACCACTCCTAAGGAAGGCCACCCGAGGTGGTTGAAACGCAGATTATTACAACTTGCTCATAACGTTGTATCATTCACAATCCATTTATCAATAACATGTTAAACACGACGCCCAAACTGTTTGACTTCATTCATACAAAATTTGGTGCGGATATCTTACAAGGGATTAATAATAAAACTATCATCTGATGATGTGAGTGGTCGATCACTTATTTGCAGGTCGTGGACGCTGCCCGCTGTAACGAAATTTTTCATCAGCATTCGAACGGATTTACAGGCAACCGATCGCGTACCTACATGCGTTGCATTAAACTCTCACATTTTCACCACAGGCTACATAAATAAAAACCAATTGTCAGATTACCGACGCTTCGTTCTATTAATCGTAATACAACCATGTGATCTGGTTTCAACGTGATAATTTGGTCCAGACCAAGTTGTGAGCGGTTGATGTCTAGCAAACTGAACTGAGATAAAAAATAAAGGTGATCCAACGTAATTCAACATGGAAAAAGTTGGACAAACAGACACATACGCACATACGGAACGATCTAGTCACCTCAGCACCTGCAGGCGTCTACAGACCTTTGATGAAGTGAAAGATTCGGTTCTAAACAGTCATCAGAAGCAGTTACACTCATAGACTGTGCAATTCTATAGAAGACAGTTTGTGGATGTACACAATGTTTGCAAGTAGCGTGTTTCACTCTTTACTCGGCCTAGTTCAGTCAGCACACACATGGTTGGCGGCATCCGAAACGGATTAGCCTGTCACAGTGACCGAAGCCAAAGGACGCCTGCGCTTTAAACCATCACCCCAAGTGGCTTGCGCTGAACCACTTGCAGTAACACTCACACACCACATAACCGGTGTAAACCCGAAGGAATAAGACCAGTAGGTGTGTGAGTGAGGCCTCTGTGTCCAGCCGGTCAATGCTGGTTAGCCAATTGAATGGCTAGCAGGAAAAGGAAACCCTTATCTCTCGGAAAATAAACAGAGAGAGAGAGACTGTAATGACAAGATCTATACTAGGAAGAAAGATGTGTGAAATGTAATACAAGAAGCATTTCAGTATACGAGTGCATGTTAGTGCATTTTAGAGAAGATAATGGTGAAGAACAAAACTCAAAGTTGAACTACGAAAAGATCAGACAGACAATTCATCATTCAATACACCAACAAAGCCCAAGAAAAGGGTAGGTAGAAGATCACATACATCCAAGTTGCTGAAAAGAGGAGCGGGTTAGTTGCCAAACGAACATAGTCTTGGTCGATGCAATGGTTAACAGAAGTAGAATGGATATGCTGATATGACTTACCTGAGCCTAACGTACTCGTCGTCTCTTCGCCGACGGTGCAATATGAGTACGTTGGTGACCAACTAATCCCAAACGGCCAGCGCGTTCGCGGCCGCACACATCGCAACGCCATATAGTCATGTCACCACGACCTATGGCACCGATGGTTCCATTGCGTACCGCGCGCTTTCGTTCTCGGCCGCGCAATAACCGCTCGTTGAACTCACGGACGCCCGTCCGAATCATATTCCTCCAGGCAGTCCGGTTCAACGCTAAGTCTTCCCAACATCTAAAATCAATTTTACAACGTGACAGACCTACCTGCACAGCATCCTGGAATCTCAGCTTCTGACCACCAGGATTTCGCTTACCTGATCTCAGTTGTCCATACAGCACCTGTTTCGGGATACTGTTATCGCCCATCTGACAGACGTGACCCAGCCAACGAAGCTGATTCAACATCAGCAAGGTTTCCATCCCGTTCATGTCCGCTCGCCGCAGTACCTCAGTGTTCGGGACCATGTCCGACCACCGAATACCCAAGAGGCGTCTCAAACATTGCAAATGAAAGTGGCTTAGATAGCCCACGTTCCGCTGATACAATGTCCACGCTTCACTGTCATACAGCAGTATAGACAGCACCATTGAGCGGTAGACGAAGAGCTTAGTGCTCGGCTTCAGGCTGTGATTCTTCCACACACGTCTTTCAAGACGTCCGAAAGCAGTACTGACCTTTGCCACACGAGCTCTCAACTCGCGGTCCACGGACAGATCAGTGGGTAGATTGCTGCCCAAGTAGCAGAAATCTGTGCAACTACTGACAACATTTCCATTGATGCGAATT
>JTDE01003021.1:34559-52877 GCA_014338405.1 Paragonimus skrjabini miyazakii | reverse complement strand
AGACACCTCTGTCAGACAACGAGAATATTCGCACAGTTGGGCCCGATTAACCGCCATTACACGTAAAGTCTCCAACCAGTCACTCTGTGAGTCGCGAGATCCCTAACCCGGGAGACGAACCCGACTTACACTGGCCAGCCCTATGGTGAGCGACTTCATTTTTCTATGCTAAGTCACCATCTGTCCACCTTGTACACCAGACCAGTCGGCCGCAACGTCGGCAAAGAGTGCTCCGCGTGGCAGACGACTAGCTAGCATCCTTAGTACATGACTTAACCGTCTAAGTCTATGTAAACTGAAAGATTGAACAAAAGAAGTCACTTGGCAATCACTACGAAAAACACACTTCCTAACCTCCTCATTGTTCAACTATTGGTGTCACCCAACGCAAGTAATCGAATGCAGACTTCGATGGTGAAATACCTGACCATTGTTTATATTTTCTACTCCGAACGGTCAATTTTTGCGCTCACTAACGCCTTACATACGACACCGTCGAACCTCACCATCGCCAGGTGTGTCCTAGATTCGCCCTAACCTTCAGGTTAAGCGGTTCTATTTCATTTCCCATACCTTCGCCGCTGCCGCTGATGCAGCTTCCCGAGTAAACAAACCCGTCAGCAATCTCCATAACTCCATTATCCAACATTACAACAATAGTTTGAACTCTGAAGTTGTAAAACGCATTCTGAAGTATTTGGCAAAGTGTAAAATAGCATCTAGCATCAACTGTGCTGCTTAGGTACTGTCAAACAACACCACACCGGCATCTTGTAGGTACCGCAGACAAAACTCCATTATTTTGTCCAAATCGAATCTAAAAGTCTAGATCGATCGACAGGACCGGAAGTATTCATATGTTCCACAAAAACAGTCACTGTTAGCTGGTAGTACGTATGACCCCCTTCCAGATTGTAGCGAAGAGTGAAAAATTAATTAATACATGTTTTACTAATAAGTAGTTTGGCAGATTTGATAATTTAGAGGAGATCCATTTGCGAAAAATCTGGAATTCGGCTGGATTCGAACCAGCGACAGAAACACCATGCCCAAACGCGGCAAGCGCTCTACCAGCTGAGCTACGTAGCCACATGTTTGTCTAGGACAAAAACTCAACTATCCACCCCTTATGCTTGTCTCCTGAGCTGCAGTCAGTAGACAAAGTATAATAGTTTTGTGAAGCGTATTTCCTAATGAAGCAGCCAAGACGAATCAAGTCATATTGGTCGGTCAATCCGGCTTCGGATGGATTGAGCAGCATTATTCCAGTGGGCTAATCGGATAGCAACCATGTGGACGAATGACTGTACGTTATCTGAACTGCATTGTGATTCGTTCTGACGGTCCGAAAGCTATAAGTGATATTTGGTCCGATTTGCTCTGCTTCTTGTCAGCCATGTATGACAGTCGTATCGCTCTATGTACCTAGAGCCCCTGTGGCCTAGTTCGGACTCGTTTTCCTGATAAAACAGTGTTATCACGTCCCTTCTCCTTTTCGGTTTCGCGTCAAACGATTAGGCCGGAAACAAAAGGAACGATTCAGTAAATTGTAAGCGGAATCCCATTTATCAAAGACATCAACCAGATAACTCTTGTATTTGCCCAAAGAACCCTGGTTCCTCTCCAAGATACGGAAATTATTATCAGGTAATCTAAACATTGGGAATGTTTTCTGTCTTCCGTACACATTGAACGAACAGAATCAAGGTCATTACTAACGCCTCCCCGCCTTCTTTTTAACCTGTCGGCACGATATCATCTGGGTCGGCAGCCTTATTATGTTTGAGAACCGAAATGCAGTTAGTAACTTCAGTTTCAGAGAGCGGTCCTAAACCTGCAAAACAAATTATCACCGGTAGTACACAGGAAGCAGGTGGCCAATTAAACTGACTCTGAAATAGGTGGATCCATCAATCAAACCTTCCGGACTTGTTGTTGATCAGTTTACCCTCTGCCTCACTGATAGCTTCACTGATAGACGGACGCTCCGGTGTGTTGTCTTTTTTGAACGGTAAAGTTACTTGGTTGAGTGGGTTCTTTTTGATGGGCTATAAACGCCTGAGTAGTAATTCATCTAGGGCTCACCAATCTGTGTAATGAGTCTCATAACCGTTTAGGTACAGAAAATAGAGGACTGACATTGTACAATTTATGCCTGAGTAGATTTCCCTGCATTTCTACTAGTATTTATTGCAGACGAAGTAAATAAACAGTATTTCCCAACCAAAACCCAACAAAAAGATCAAAGTCTCAAACCGACTCAGTCGCCATCTCGGTATCATCAAAGTCACAAGCACTTCCTTTCGTGTGCACAAAATGGTGTGACTGTGTCAGATCGCAATAGCCTCAGCATACCTTATCATACTTTTTGTTTCGAGTCGAAAACAGAACACGAATTGATTTTGATGAATCGCATGTTGCATCACCAGGCGATGCTTAGCTACCGATGACGCCCCTTCTAGGTACTTATTATCAATTAGTCTAGTTGCTTGACCGTTTTATGAATCCATTTTGATAAACGCTCGACAACCCTGGTTTCAAAATGATGCTCAGTTCTGCTGACACAGAATACCCCGAATCCACATTTGCATTCAGAGATTACTTCTGATTTGGTTCAGTGGTACATCAGTCGCTTGATCAACAGCATGAGGATTTCGAACGTTCTGTATACTGCTGGCTACGCCGCGAAGAATGTGTAGACAACAACAAGATCAACTGGTCAACAGTCGTTGTTCCCTTGAAAATTTAGTCACAAACGCTTCTTTAACGGCTGAGTTGCGATAAAATAAAACTTCCGCTCGATGCTACCCTAACATTTTTTTTGCAAGCTTGAAGTCACTGGAGCGAATCAAGTCAGATACTATCAGCAGCTATTCGGCATTGTAGGGGACTATCCATATACAAAGGTGTAAACACAAATATTCAGTTCAAAATGCAGTCGTTGAATAGCTCACTATGAGCAATCCCGATCTAAGCGGAACAGAGACACCAAGGAGACGAGATGCGCGAACCAACAAGTGTGTTGTTATGTCTAGTCAATTCAATCAAGTGGTGTTCATTGTGTACAAAGACAACTGATGTAGACTGTGCATAAAAATAAAACGAAATATGAAAATATGTACAATCCCCTATAGCATTGATAGTTGTTCAGTTTACTAATGTTTTTCTATTTCAACTTCAGTTTATGGAACACTCCCAGCTGCGTACTTCAAAGTGATTCATAATCATATCATTTGCTGATAAACTTACTAAAATCACAGAACATCCAAATCTCATTTCCCATGAACTGACAAAACACGATCTAATATCAACATGCCAACGTACAACGAATCCACCCACTTGATCATCTGTACTTGATCGATTGCTTGGTTCAAACATGTTCGTCAATATTTATGAAACCGTTCTGCTGTAGATTGCTGGTTAACAAAGAGTTATGTCAAGTGTTAGACGATTTTTAATCCTATTCATTATTGTGCATGTTTTTACAACAAACGTCACTTTAGAAAAGTGTAACACTTTGTTGGATAACCGAATGGGACAGTATGTTGACTATGTGAACGACGATTACAAGCGTATGGGAATTACTTACTCCGCTCACCAAAACCAGGGCAACCAATACATTTTATATTCAGTGAAACAGCCCCATCGTATCAAAGTAGTCCGTATAGGTTACGTAGACTCAGAAAGCATGTTACTAGAGTGTCAACAAATCGAAATGAACGAAACCTGTTGCTATATGGATTCAGATCACCAACGATGGTTTGCAGTGGATGAGTGCCCTGAAAAACTTGCCGTGGTTGTAGATGTGTCTGGTGAAGTCGAGTATGAAGTCATGATTCAGTATTTGGGAACTGAAGTGAACACGAGCAAGCTTTTAATCTGGTTCACACTGGGCGATGGAACAAACGAACGTCATTACTTCTCTCAACATGACAGTAGAAACGGATCTGTCGTGTGCCCAGAATTCGCGATTGGTATGGCCAAATCTACACCACCGGAATTAGGTATGAAATTTGCACGGCAGTTTAAACAACATGACATACTTTACACAGATTTGTTGGATTCAGTACCTATAAGGGAATTTACTAGTGTTTCAATCGATCTGTTAGGATTCAGGAAGAAGAATGATGTATTCGAAGTAATAATGGTTCATTATGATCATCAGGTAGGGATTACACTTGAAACAACATCGGTCAGTATACAAGAACGACAGGGATATATCGGTGCCAATATGGAAAAACATTTTACTTTACGTGTGCAGTGGCATCCTGAGTACCGAGATCAGATTCGACGGTGGAATTGTACGATTTTTGTCGAACGGCATGTGGTAGCTATTTTGTTCATAATTCGTCACGAACGACTTCAAGCGATGAAAAATCAACTAAGTAGTTTGATGCGAATGTGGGTTAAACGTGGTAAGTCTGAATACCGATTCAACTTGTCCACATCACTGCCACAACCAGCACTGAAACTGGTTGGCATACGAGTTATGAGGGAAGCGATATTTAACGAAGGGGAAGATAAATTGGTGTATCTCAGTCCGAAAGACGTGTCCAATCAATATCAGTGGTATTGTTATAGGCGCTTTTCATCAAATGACTCATATACACGGACAGATCGAATGGTTTCTCCACCAGGAAAGGCGTACTTTGAAATGCGCAATTTGACCATTGAGGATAGTGCGATGTACTGGTGTAAAAATTCGTCTGGTGTTAAACCCCATTATGATATTATAAAAGACTATTACGTAATTGTCCTACCGAGACAACGCGATTTATCGATTTACTTTCATACTGTGACCGATCAAGACATATTTTTGAGTAGAGACACTTATCCATATGTGGATGCACTCAGCCGCACCTTTCTATTCAAGTCTGAACAAGTTCTAGCACAGTGTGTAGCTATAGTGTCTAGGGGTATTGTCCAATTTATTTCAGTGAGGGCGACTTACGCAGAAAGTGTTCTACAACCAATAAGGATTGAGAACCATACAAGTACTGGATCTAATGTACTGTTAACATTCCACTATTACTACTTGCTTCGGAATTTGACTAGCGGCCCAGAAGAAAATGAATTCAAGTGCACATTGGGACTCAAAGATTCCATTGAAGAAGTACGGGATTATCGTCCGTCGCCACACACTTGGTTCCAACTTACTAAAAATCGGACTGTCATTTCTATTCCACACAAGGATCCACAGATTATCAGCTCTACGATTGAAACCAATGATGATGGGCTGACTAATCAGCTACAAAGATTTTCAGTGCCGTTTGCACAGATGAGCCAATTAAGGATTATGAAAATGGATGTATGCAACCTACTGTATGGCACCATTACCGGATCCTTTATAGCACTGATCTATGAATTTGGTGGATGGAGTTCAGTGATGACATTTTCAAAGTTCAGTGAATCTGAAAGATTGAGTATTGTTAACTGTAGTGTTCTCGCTCATAAGATAAGGGTACGCAAGAACGATAAGCTGTGGAACATGACAGAAATGCAAGATTCTGAAACGTTAGTAGCGAAACAAGTATGGTTTGAATGTCCTATTTCTAAGGATACCAGGTATCTATTACTAACGGTTTTCAATAGCAAATCACTTCAGAAAAATACGCTTGCGTTAGAACGTCTAACCGTTGATAATTTGCATGACTTGCTCGACGGTTTGCCTAATCAAGAAGGGACTAATAAGTATGTGTCCGGTAATGTTAGACTGGCAAAGCTTATCGTTGGGTGGTACGGCACAGTACAAGAGGGTTCCTCAGTCCAAATGTTATGGCAGCCGACAGTGATAAGAGGGATGAAAATACAATGTACCTACAGCATGACATTGGATTCTAATCAAGTCAAACTAAACGGAGGATTTGAAATACGAGAATTACCAGATGGTTCCGCGTACGAGTTGATCAAAGCAAAAGTGACTAAGGAGGACGCAGGATTTTATCGTTGTGCCTATTGTTCCAACTGTACTCAGCTTAATGACACTACTATACGTCATCTGGTCGTACTGCCAAACCCGTCAAGCCTAGACATGCATATTGATCATGGTGAAGCTATATATACTGGTACCGGTTCAATCGAAAATCCTATACGAACCAAAGCAGAGATAATGACAGTCAAGTGTTCTTGTTCCGTTTATGGCGGCTTGCTAGGACGTTTCGACTTGACTATAACCTATGATACATGCATTCCAAACAACGATGAGCATTGGAAACTTAAGGCTTGGCAAATAAAACAGCAACGTGAATCTATCGGAAATTATGATCATATCACAGTTATCTATGAGATTGGTAGACCGAATGCACAAGAGTATTGGAAATATGCACGTGTGAATTGTCATTTGATTATATCCAATTTGACAAGGGATCCGGATGATATCACAGAGAAGAATAAAAACATATCAATAACCAGAAGTGTTTATCTCGAGTTTAACCTTCAGCGCCTTCCAGTGTTGATTTCAGAACTGATAGAGACTTCTAGTTTACTACTCACTGATGCACTGCGCCGCGAACAAGCTGCTGTACTCAACGTCAGTAAAACACTCACGGCGGATACGATTGTGACTGAATTAGAAAACACGTATTTGTTTAGGTACACAATGTTCATGGGTATACCAAGGGGTTGGACGACAGTCTGGACAGCTTCAATAAAATCCGATGAATTACTATTTTCTAACTGTACATCTGAGAAGTCCATACCGATAACTAATCCAAAGACTATCCCAGGACTTGAAGAAACTCTAACATATCAAGTCAATGGTGGTATAAACTTTGTACAATTTCAGTACAACTGTCTTCTCGATGTCGGTACGGTTGTTTTGGTGGTAGCAGGATTTACCCATCCGGGTCATAATCAGACAGAAAGAACGACAGAAAATGCTCTAAAGCAGAAAATTACGGACTTCTTTCTGCCTTCAAATAAATCCGATCTCAAAACGAATAAAAAGAGGCAAGCAGAAAATTGTACAATTTTTCGAATAGTTCAGTTGCACATACTTTGGTCAGCGTCGGTTAATATTGGTCAGTCGGTGGTCATGTTTGGCCGAAGAGGAACTGATAAAAGGACCGCGATCCAGTGTTTTTACAAATCCCACAGTGATGATGGCTACGTCTCAGTTCCGGTGGAGTTCAAGTTCGATGCTTTTGGTGAAAAATACTGGTTTCGGGCACGGATCGATGAGGTGCAATATTATCACTCAGGTACCTATAAATGTAACCTGACAACAGCATGTCTGGAGTGCTCGTCCCTGGTTGGTATGGAATCCAGAGAGTTGGTTGTTTATCCAGCTTCTTCCATCTTGTCTCTACAATTTGGCCATGATGGACTCGGAATAAACGAAACATCTGTTACAAACTTCAGCCAGTACACGCCGAATGGGTTACCCTATTTAATGGCTGGTCAGCGAGCAGTCATACAATGCGTGCATCAGATATCGCCCAGTAGCAGACTCCAAGGTAAACTGAACTTTTTCTACCAAATGTATGATCCTATACGCAACAGATCGATTGCATTGAAAACTAAGCGTACTATGAGCTTCACCAAAAATATAAGACAGACCACCCAATCGATCACTCGTTACACAATTACCGCACCCGATGCAGCCACTTATAAGAGCATGCTAAGTGTGATGTGTCAGCTTACCTATCGCCCGGGGATCATTCCAAATGACGTGTCCAGACCGGTCGCAGTGTTACATGTCACTAGAGTGAAAGAGATACATGTGCGTATCAGTGCGGGTCCTCAACTTTTTCCGACTCACCTACGTGCAACAAAACCAGGACTATTGGATAACTGGCGGAAAGAATTTCAGACTGGCAGTATCAATAGCGTTGCATTTCATAGGTCAGTATCCAATGTACAGTTAGAAGAGGATGTTGTCTACTTTGAAAGTATACAAGCCTTGGGAATACCTGCAGGATTTACGAAAATGTGGACGATCTATCGGAGTCGAGGTGGATTGGAGTATGAAGAGTGTTTGCGTATGAGCATGTTACATTTGAAAAAACAACAAATCCCATCCAATCTACTTGATCAGCCTGCGTTCTATCAAAGTGGAGGCAAAAACTTCATCAACATCACATTTTTGTGCACTCTACAACCCAGGCATGTGGCCCTCATATTCGTAATCTATAATACCAACGACAGTAAAACTGATGAAGCAATGTGGGAACAGCGTTTGATTCATTCCGCAGTGACAACTGTTCATTTGTGGTTGACTGATACAAATAGTCAAGTGCCACTCCAATTAAATGCCTTGTCAAATGGCATACGTGTATCATACGGTGTGGTAAAGTTGAATATTGGTTGGAGGGCTTCCGTGTCAGTTGGAGAATCTTGGAAAATATTAGTTCACAATCTGTGCTCACCGACTGCTTCAATGACAGTTTTCTACCAGCAGTCTGATTCGAACATTTCAACCGTGTGGAAACGACTAACTGGTGGAAAAAACCAGTCGGTTGTTGGATCCAATTTTGCACGTTTAGAAGAAACTGGTATTTACTCATGCGTCACGCAAGACAAACATAAAGAATGTAATTTAAAACCATGCTTCCTACCTCGCCGGCTTTTAGTGTTACCAAATTCATCCTTGCTTTACATGTACGTCAACCATCGCCTTTTCAAAACCAGCGAAGATGTGAAAAACGATGACACTCTAAGCCAATTGGGTTCTGGTCAGGAGGTTTATGTGTATTGCGCATATGTACGACCAAAGAGCTTTCGCTCAGACGAAGTGCTTCGCTTCTCATACGAGTTGACGTCAACAACAGCCGAATCGAGTAAGATACTACCCTTCCATACACTTTCACAACGCTCACAGTCCATTAGTCATGGAACACGAGTAATCCACCCATTTCTTATTAAAGCCCCCACAGTCTCAGGCAGTCAGAACAGGGTGATTGTTCAGTGCGATCTGACGTTTGATGAGAAGAATTTCGATTCAAATGACATTATGTTTTTCAAACAAAATCGAAGAATCCAAGTCAGCCGACAGCTGATTGTCCAGCTTTGGCTCAAACCAGCCGTGTACACTTCCTTTTTAGGGGCCAGCAATCTAACACTGCGCAACTGGCTGCGCAAATCATTTGCCACGGTTGAAAGCCCGATTGCATTTCACAGAACTGTGCTACCGAATCTCATTGCAGAAGGTCCGATTCAGTTCAGTTTACTCGCGTCACACGGTGTGCCAAAAGGCAGCATATACACAGCAATCTTCACTGAGCACGAGCTTACCGTGTTCCAAGAACCATGCACACTTGCTAAACAAATCAATATGAACGATCAAACCATACCCAGTGAATTACTACGTCATCCAGACTACGAGCCTGCTGGACACGAGTCCATAGTCTGGACATCGTTTAACTGCACTTTACGAGTAGAGTCTTTTGCCTTGGGCACCATAGTCTACACAAGTGTGTCTAACGTGGGCAAACCTCAAATTATGAACCAGTCCATTGAAAATCTCATTACTTGGTTTCGTAATGCCCTCGAAAATCCACTCAGCGCAAAGGCTGAACCACCAAGCACACCTAATGGATCAATAGTTATTTACATGGCCGTAAAACTGCATGTCGGTTGGCCAGCAACTGTGCCGATTGGTGCACAAATTCTTATGTTCGGCTATAAGGGAACAACAGAAGATCAGATTCAGTGTTCGTTTCAATTAAGTCAAGATTTCATACCTATGCAATTGGGAGAATTATTTCGTGTAACTCTGGTGGAAACTGCACCGGCTAGTTTTCAGCTGACTAAGTCTTCTGCAGAATACAATGATTCGGGCATCTACACATGTGTTGTGCACAACAGGGCCTGTCAACAGTGCGTTCCACGACCTACCATCATCCAGCGTCGCCTTGTCGTTCTGCCAGACTTGACCGTGGTCCACATGTTTCTCACGCACAACAAACTCGATGCAACCAGCGACTGGACTGGTAATTTCACACACTGTGACGATGAAAACCGGCCTGTGCTTCACACTGGTTCTTCAGCCTACGCCCATTGTTTGCATACAGTGCATGCTGGTGCTTGGCTCAAACTGACGTTCATGTTCACACTGTACAACGTACTTGACCGAACTCAGTTGCAGCCAATGGCCGCGAGCAGGTTGGAACCACTTTCAAAGCACAATAACAGTGTGCTCAATTCTTCGGAGATCCGTCTGCCAACCGGCTGGAATTATGGCTCGGAATTGTTGGCAGAATGCAAGTGGAAGTACACTTTTCCCGAAACATTGTATAGCGACCTGAACGTAAACCCAAGTCCAGTAGTGTTAAAGCTGACCAAAACAATACTTGTTCGCCGGTTTGTACGACCGGTAATACACAGTCGGTTCATAGTGGCCAGTAACTACGATGTGCAGGTCGTGATGAGGCGCGTGCATAACACAGAACAAAATGCCGTGCTATTTAATTCTAGATCACGCACCATAAAGTTACCCGAACAACCAGTGAGGATCCATTTGATGCTCACATTAGGTGTGCCTCGAGGTTGGATTTCTGTCTGGACCGCCTATAAGCTAGCGAATCGTATACACCGGGACAATTGTTCACTTGTCCGTCTGGTTAACCTAACCGATCAAGTATGGTCAGAGGAATTAACGAACCAGAGCACTCACCCAGAAATAGAACAAAATGGCGTAAATGCTTCATTCGTTTGCACTTTTCGTCGGGAACATTTGGCCCTATTTTACACCGTTCATAATGTTCAGGAAAACACAGTAAGCGCTATTGAAGTGGGAAACATAATTGAGCGTTTCATGCTTACAAGTCTTCAGCACTGGATTGAACAACCGAAGAGTAAAGATATCATAGTAGTTGCAATCCCAGAAAGTTCTCTGATGAGTTTCCGGGTGATCAAACTCATAATCAGTTGGCTTAGCGAATTGAAAACCGGTGATCATGTGAAAATGCTGGGAAACATTCCCTCTGACATTACACCAGCTCAGATCGAATGTTTCTACCAGTTTAGTGGTCCGTTCAAGAGATTGACTGCAGAACGAAATTTCCGTGTGGTTAGTACCAAAGATGGTTTCAGTTTTTACTTGGCCAAAACAAACGTCGATTTCTACGACTCTGGCTTGTACGTGTGCAATGTGACCACCAGTGGTTGTACGAATTGCGCCGCACATTTTGGATTCATACCTCGTCGTCTTACCGTCAAGCCAGGTGCGTCCACGTTGATGTTATATCTGAACCATCATCTGGTCTATCCGACAGAACGAAATTTCACCCAGTGCACAACTGATCAGAAACCCTACCTACTGAACGGGCAAACCGGCTTTATTTATTGCTCCTATCAAACTCAATCCCTGTATACACTTCCTGTACACTCAGTAAACATCAGCGGTATTAGAAAACGGACAGAACTGGGTAACGCACCGCAATTAAAGTACGTGAGGCAAGATGTTGAGATCAAGACCAGTTATAAGCTAATCTCGCAAATTTACCGTATTCGGATCTCCAGAATTCAGACGACCAGTGGTCTATACAAAATCGGGTGTACCCTGACCTATCCGAACTCGTCTGTAACAGTTACCCGTATGAGAACAATTCACGTGATCAACCAAGTCAAACCAGTAATATTTAACGAATATCTGACCACAACCAGACCTGAATTGACCAAGGCATTCCGACGTTATCTCATAATGAACCCCAAGTCTGCCTTGGAATTTCATGCAGGTGAGCCCACGGAATTTCTTCTTGAGGGTAGGCTTCGAATACAGTATATCGTTGGTTTGGGTGAACCAAAAGGTTGGTGTGGAGTGGATCTACTCTTTGTGGATAAAGACCGTATTCGAAGAAAGCGATGCGCCGAAGCCATGATCTACCCGGTGGAATACAATTCGGTTCCTCTGAACATCCAAAACACCACTTACTTCGTTCAATCGTCAGGTCGTCATTTGTTCTCATACACGGTGCACTGTTTGCTGACACCGAATGTGGTGGCTATCCTACTTACGGCCATGAATGGTTTTACTCCTAAACTGACCGATGCAGCTCGGAAAGCTATATTCTATCATTCTGTATACGAAACAGTTGAGAACTGGTTTCACCATCCAAATCAATCAACCCCGCAGAATTACATTCAAATTCCGCTCGGAGTGTACGTACATTACAGCCTTTTTCGTTTGCGCGTGGGTTGGAGAGCGACAATCTTTACTGGTGATCCGATAATTATGGTCGGCTTCTTATTGCCTGGACAGAAAGGTGAACTTCAGTGTTATCATCGTGCAACTGAGGTGAGGACTAGAAAAAAACTACTCACGCAAATTGGCTCATTTGCATTACATGCAGAGTCGTCTTGGCAAAGCTTTGAACTGATCAAACCCGTTGCAGTCGGAGAAGATACAGGAATTTACGACTGCTTCTCATCGAGCTGCTTAACGTGTACAGGTGTACGTCTTCTAATACCACACCATCTTACGGTTCTGTCACGTGATTTGGAAGCATCTATACATTACAGCAAAAGAAACGTGAATAGACATTCAGCAGATCATATGACCTGGACGTTTAATCAATATATTGACTCAAACAAACTGGCGTTCATTTATGAGACGCAGACTATCTGGGTAATTTGTGACTACCACGTCGAACCTGGGGAAAGTGTGCCTTACGAAATTGGTTTCTATTTCCAGCAATTATCCCAATCTGGTAAACAGTCCACACGATTGCCAACTGTAGAAACAGAAACCCAAACACAAGAAGAAACAAATTACACAAGCTTTTTTAAGAGTTATCGTATAACAAGTCCCTCCGGAATTCAGTCTTACGATGTGTTTGAAACGACGTGTGAGTTGAGATTGAACTCAAAACATATTACACCTACAGATGTGAACTTGTATTCGGTACATATGGCTTTCAACCAAACACGCCAGCTGCACTCTCGCAGATGGGTAAGTCCAACCATTCACGACCAGTCAATAGTCTCAGATGATACGAGATTCAATCACATTTTCGACCGTAACGATGGAGATCGATCGCAGTTCATAAAATTCACTGATATGCAGGAACGGATTCTTTTGAACGAAGGACTATTCAAACTGAGTTATTCATGGTCACTTGGCGCTCCCCATGGCTGGTCTGCCGTATTCTCTGTCTATGAATGGTCAACACGGTTTGTATCACGTTTGTGCAAGCTTGAGAAAAAGCGTTATATTGAACAGAATGTTCTGGATACCTCCGAACGTCCGGCTGTAAATTCCACAATGGAAAATAGGCAATATATTTGTGTATTACTGCCAGAGCAAGTTGCACTTGTAGTCTATGTAGCTCACTGTCGTGAAGGTGAGATAAACCAGGCACAGTTTGAAAACAACTTTTTACCATACGTTGCCTCAGTTGTTGGTAGGAGTGTTCAAGCTTCCGTTCCAGTCCCTCCGATAGAATTCCTGAATGAAACACATGGTGACTACCGTTTTTTCCCTGTGCGAATTCAGTGGAAGAGTATATTAAAGATAGGTCAGTCTGTCAAAATGTATGGGTTATTAGGCTGGAGTGTATATCATAAAGTGATATGTCTTTATGGTTACATGGGGACATTCACAGGACTAGCTGAGCGTAAAAAATTCACAATGGAGCTCTACGCGTCACTCGGTTACTTCGTGCTGTCAAAACAGCGGGTGCAGGTAACAGACTCTGGTGTCTACGAATGTAAGCTAGCAGGACACGCTGAGGACCAGGAAATCACCGGATTTACTCAAAGGACTTTGTTCATCTGGCCAGATTCTTCCATTTTGTCAATTCAGGTTGAACGAATTGATCAAACAGACAGTCAGCTTTCAAACTGTAGTGCAGGTAATATAGTGTATCTCGTCCCAGGCGAACAACTACTAATCACTTGTTCACATACAATGCATCAAAGCGGCGACAGAAATACATATCATACTGTCTCACATGGATTTGTTGACGATCCCAGCACTCATATGAAACTGAGCAAATTGGACAGCACGTTTACAGAGGGTAAAGTGGATGATGTGACTGTCAAGTCAAGTGGAACCTTGCGCTTGCCTCGTTTTACTGAACCATCAAAGAAGTGGTTTGTACAATGCGAACTGTTGTATGCTCTGACTCACGCTCAATCGCAACTTCGAGAAGACATTCAAACTAAATTACAACTAAGACAGGAGAAACAATTTTTTGTGTTGAACAAACGACACCCGCGAATTTTGAACCATCGTGTTCTGAACAGCGCAGGTGTGTTCATTGAGAGTTCACTAGAAGCTGTGACTCCAACATCCCGTTCAACGGTGTTTCACCTCCAAGCACACAGCCTGAACAGGGTGGAAGAGGATGAGTTCAGGATTGTTTTCACGTCAGACGTTGGCGTCCCTGAGGGTTGGACATTTATACGACTGTTTTATTTGGACAAAAACGACACGCTCTATCCAGATCGATGTAGGACTTCTCGAGTGACGAATAAGTCAGTCGGTGCCATCCGGACTGTGGAACATCAGAGCGAATGCGTTGTGCAGCCAGAACACGTTGCTTTGTTGATGGCCACCGTCAACCTGGGCGAGTCAATGATGCCTGTGGGAGTAGTTGAGTCACAAATGGAAAAGTACGTTTTAACCAATCTAACAGACTGGCTGGGATATGACCAGTATAACAAAAACACATATAACGAGGCGGTATGTTTTAACTATGATTACCGACTGGTTCGATTGCATATTGGATGGCAGGCAGTTGTAAATGTGGGTCAGAGTATCCGGATGCAAGGTCGAACAGGTGGACTGAGATCGAATGCGATTACCTGTTTTAATCAAATAAATCATACGGTCCTTCCCACCCAAGTAATGCCCGAGTTCCAGCTCATAGAAAGGCCTTTCAGCAGAAGATTTCACTTGACCAAACACAACGCGCAGCCGAATGACACCGGAATTTATTATTGTCACCTTACGGACGGGATCAACAGGAAAGGCTACACGGGCATGCATCCACGAAAGTTGATCGTGCTACCCAGCACTGCAACAGCTCATTGTGATCTCACTTTGGATCGTGGAGGAAAACGGTCTGTGAAGTTGGAACAAAGTTTACCCAGTGGCATGAGTTATCTGTTCTCCAGGCAAATGGCATTCGTGCAATGTACGTTTGAAGAAGAACTTCGGCACCTATATTCAGTTACCTATCAATTGTTCTACGGGATGCAGGACGAACAGACAGAAACTATTCGAGTGATAGACGCTATAAAGAATGTCAGTTATCTTGGGGAAACTGTCAATGATTCGTCAGTCACACGCGTGTATGGGATCATCAGTCCTGAGGCAAAAGACTACACTGGTCTGTTGAAAGTTGTCTGTCTGAACACGTACGATAACCTAACCAGTCCGTTTAGCCTGACTGTATGGAATGAATCGATTCAGATTGAGTGTACTCAGTATTTCACCATTCAGGAAGCAGCCAACGGAAATTTGACGATCGAATCCCTGTCCGACTGGAGCCAGCCTGTACCCCTTGGATCGGAATTCCTGTGCACAGGTGGATACGGAATGCCTAAATTAACACATTCATGGATGCGTGTGCGTTCCGAGTTATACACCACAGACTTTCGACAACCTGATCTCGCCAAACTGTTGCCGGCAGATGGTGGCGGCTGGGGTGGTCCCATGTGGCCATTTGTGGATATGCCTTTACACGGACTGGAGGTCGACAAATCTTCATTACGAGTACCGGAGCATCCGAGCTATCGTGGTATGAGCTATCTGTACGTTTGTACTGGCCAAAATACAGTTCAGGGAAGGACGTATTACATCACGAAGACCATATACTTATCGGTACTCATATGTCCTACAGACCGTGAAGCGATGGACTTGTCCATCCTGCTCAGTACACGCCTCATGACCAGTTGCCGAATCGCAGAGAACCCACATCCAGACATACAACACTATGGTTACTACTATCTCACGCTTGTTCGTCAGCTCGTTCTTGGTTTGCCATTTGGGTTAGACCGGACAAGATTTACTTTTGTGAAACGACTTAGGTCACAACCGACTGGCAAGAACCGCTTCTCGTGGACACAGTTTAAGGAACCGTTGAGTAGGAAACAAACGGTAGAAAGGCTTTATTCACGTGCACATAAACCTGTATCAGGTCAAGCCGCTTGCACGTCACGTGCAGACGGTCTGACTGAAATCTTACAAGCCGTTACTGCTGCATACGAGGCAGGTTTTACTAACAACCCCACATTTTTTCTCGTAGTTGATAACTTTTTACAAGTTGACTACGGTCCAGAATTAGTGGATGAGGTGATCAAAATGAATCAGAGTGGGATAAAAATAATTCTTGCTCTCAGCCATCCAGAAGGAGGACGATTTCGGGAGTTCAATGAAAGGCTCATGCATATCTTACATCCCATGGCAACTGTCCACATTTTACCCAATTTCGAGGGCTCTCATGACTGTCAAAGCTGCACTTTTAACGTTGAAGATGTACGCGCACGCATTCGACGCACCGACGTGTTTGATAAGCTTTGCCATGCATCCGGTAGTGAACTGCCCGCACCAATCATCGCCCCGAAATTGTCGTTCTCTCTACCCAAGAGATTCTGGTTTCCAGGAATGTGGCTGCTTGTAACCTGTACAGAATCGGAGATAAATGGAACAAATCCAAGCATGCTCACTGACTTACATATATGCATGACCAGCCAGTCAAAAATGCACAATCTTACGTGGACCAGAAGGACTGGTTTGTTGCGAATCAACAAGACTTGTCGTCGGCGACTAACTAGTGGTACATTCTCTCTGTCTAGGCGATCGCCTGTTGTACATTCAAGAAGCATTACCAGCCTGGTCGTCATCCAGAAAGCGTTATCCCAACATTGGATACTCTGTTACCAACGGGTTGGTGAAGAAACCCCGAAGGTGAGTTCCATCACAAACACCCTGAATGCGTTATCCAGTATCACAGTTTGAAGTGGGGGTATTTCTGACGGTAGATTCGAATCAAAGACGCCACGAGAGGCATCCGGCATTATTCTTCCTTCCTAGTGAACAGGACAGTTCGGTTGGTGGACAATATGCGTTCAGAGACCGATCTGCAATAAGCTGGGTAGAATAGATGAAATCGTCATATTTTCTAAAGCGAACGGACACGTCGGGTTCTCCATCAACTTTGATGTAACCCACCATTCCATCACTTGATACTATCTGAGTAGAGTAAGTAAGGTTTGGCGGATGCACGCAGATCACAATAAGATCTTCGACACGATTTTCAACTTCGTTGATTAGGCTGTGCTAAAATTTATATCTTCACTCAGATTAGTCGCGGATTGATATCCAAAGCGTACGTGGAGAGTTGAAGTTTCGGATGGTTGGTTTTAGTGATGCCCATCGGTTGCAATTACAAACGATGTGTTCGATTTATAAAACCGGAATAAGGGTGTACGCAATGATACTAATCTAAGAAACCGAAGATGACATGTTTATTTGGTGATGAGAGTGAGCAGCGTTTAGATACGACACGTGACTGACATGCAATGATGCGTTAATCAAGTCAACGGTTGGATGAAATTCAAATAGTTTACGCTTGCATAGCCATAGAAAGTACATGACCTGCACGAGTTTCTACTGAGTGCACAACTGGAGGCCGTAGAGTGCTTGCTATCATCTCTGTCACCGATATCAATCGCGCACTGACAGCTTTATGCACCGTTACCAGTTTCGATCAAATGCTGTCCGGAAGCATTCCAGTTTGGTACATTAACACCATTATAGATCCATTTTGGAAGATGCTCACAGATACTGTCTGATAGTCCCCGAGGATTTTTTCCAATATAACCTACTTGATAACAGCAAGTTAAAAGACAAAAACAGAATGGGGAAGAAACTTTGACTAAATACTTTTAAGATATGATACTCATACCGGTCAGATCTTAAGGGAAATGATCATCCGTGCAGCATGGTAGATGCTGATCAATGCATTCATCAACCTGTGACTGATCAGTTCGAATACTATGAGGGGGAGTCAAGAAGTAAAGCCATTCTATTTCGGACAGGTATAATTACCAACAGAGGAACATGTATTATACATCAAAATAAAGCTGGTCCTCTGTGGACCACACCCCTACTTCCCAACATAGTCACCGTTACGTTCAATAGCAACGTTCCACCTTTGAATGAGCGCATGTATCCCTGCGTCGTAAAATTTTGTTGTCTGTTCTTTGAGCCACTTCTTCACTGTGGTTTTCACTTCCTCGTCACTGGGATGATGTTTGCCTCTCAAACCCTCTTTCACGGGGCCGAAGAGGTGATAATCTGAAGGCGCCGAATCTGGTGAGTATGGAGGATGCCGTAAAGTTGTCCACCCGAATGAGGCGATTGTCTCCCTT
>JTDE01003020.1:68323-86350 GCA_014338405.1 Paragonimus skrjabini miyazakii | reverse complement strand
AAAGTTCATCCAGCTTACACATGTGGAAACATATGGATATCGTATGAAATGTTTGCAACAAGTAGAACATAACCAGAACACATGTGCTCGTATTGACGCTGATGATGGGCTAAGTTTGATCACATGTCAGATTGGTCTAATTTTCCTGCAATTAGTTCGGGTTTACCCTAGAGAAGTTAAGGGCACAGTACTGAATTACTTCTCTGTTGGAATGAGCACCTGATGTGCCACTGTTGCGACATGATATCTGGTATCATACTGACGGTAGCTTCTCTGGCTGTATGTTTCAGCTCATGTGTACATTGATTGACAGAAAGATATGTGAGTCATGTACATGGAAAAGACCTACTTTTTGCATTAAAATTAGATTTTTATTCAGTTAGTCTTTTGCTTCGCTTGTGTTGTATTGAATTAACATGGTTAAATTACTAGGAAACCATAAAACAATTTCATTGGTCCAGGCCCATTGTCTGAGGCCCAAAGTTAGATACATTTAAGGCTTTCCGCTGAGGCGTAACAACTCATTGAACCTACCGATCATTCAGCTTAGTACTGATGAGCATAATATAGGACAGTCACTCATAGACTTACATGGAACAGCGAAAGACTAAATGCTTGTATTACCCTGTATTCTCTGTGTTACTGGGACAACAAAGGTTGTTTGACGATTCATGGATGTGAACGAAACGCTGTCAAACGCAGATCACCCTCACTGACATTAACCGAAGTCCGTCAATCACCTGGTTACTTGAACGCACCTCATACCACGATTGCCCCTTTATCAGGGTCACTTGTGCAGAATTCTCATTGTTGTTGCGCAACCGGATCGGTCGCAATCATCCATACGCGCGGTCGCTTACACCGTCTTCACGCACGGTTAACCACACCGAAGGGACTACACACGCACAACCGCGTGATTTAGCTTGCGCGTACGAGATGCAATACGAAGCAGCCAAGTGAGGAAGACGTTCTCGCCCAACTCACGTCAGCGTGACGGACGCTCCTGCCTGTGACATTCTTCTCACTCTTTCTTCTGTCATCGTGTCTGGAGCTTAGGTTACCCACTGCATCAATGTAACTCTGATTATAGCTGATACATCAGTCTAAAGTCTCACAGTCCCTGCATTTTGTTGTCAGTTCACAACTGAATATCATCGCGTGTTCATAGTGCAAACTTCTTGCTTGTCATACTAATGAATGTGGTCTAATCATCGTACATTCGCAACAATTAGACCCTAATTTGGTAAAGACGTACATTAAAAAAGTGAGCATGGATAAAGCCATTGACATCCAGCATGCTAACAGCAGACAGTTAATCACACTGTGATTGTATACTAACAGAATCGACGAACATGCTTCCGTGCATCTGGTAACTTGTGGGAGTGCCATAGGGAGTGCGTGACGAGAGACGTAAGGCCGGTTAACCACACCGATCGAGCAGAGTTTGGAATATCTCACCAGAGTCAGCTTTGATCATGTGGTCAAACAGTGCGTTTCGAGGTTAACAGGCATTAACTTAGAAGAGATTCTCGCTGCATATTAGCGTGTCCATTTGTAAATCAAGCTGAAAAGAATAACACCTCTTTAGTTGCCTTTTCAGATGAATTCTTATAATGGATGCTACCTGTGTGAGTAAAATGAAGCTCGAGAATTTACTCTAAATCTTTGGTTTGATTATCTGTATACAAAGGAATGTGTCGGAGTTTAACTGTAAAACGGCCTCGTTAGTCCTAATGTCTTGATGAGCAAACATGAATTATAACTGTAGACTTCTACGTAGTTCAATTTCTGATATGTTTAGAGCCTATCTTACTGAAATCAAGGAGCGAGAAGAAAATACTAAGTGTTTCACCACTGAAGATACCTTAGATAGGGTATTTTTCTTTTGTACTTCAATTTTTGAATACCTCATGTTTGACGCATTTTGGAAGATGCAAAAGTAAATGATTGACATCCGGCAATCTAAGAAAATGTTTATATTTCAAGTTACCCCCGTCGCCAGTTACACCGCCGTTGGATAGGGTAGGAAATAGTGCAGTGCATCAACTAAGTGCACGACTGCATTGATCTGCGAAACGACGATGTAGGTGCTCGAAACTATACTGTATATTCAAATTTACTTTATCCGGTTTGATAATTTTGCCGCATCATCGGTGAATTTTTATATCATGAGGAATATGTGTTTATGCGGTTGGTTCCAGTGGTTCGCAGTAGTTCTATGCACCTACACTAATGCGTGATGTCTATACGTACGACGTAAACCAGTTATTTGAATAACTCGAACACTGATTGCTGGACAACACTGGACGGTTGATTGACTTCAAATTGCTGGACAACAAAACCGTGTGGGACATCCGAAATGTGGACCTACCGATATTGCTTCATAAACAATTGACTGACATTATGCAATCATTACTGAAACTGTTTCAAAGTGACCACAGTTCATGTGCTTAATTCCATGTGTATTAGTTCAAGAAACTTGTCCTTTCTGTGAACAGTATTAACGAACTAGTGAAGTTATTCGGCATATAAATCATTTCATAAAAACAGAAAAATAATTTTTGCAAACCATTTCTAAATTCACTCTGAGACATTATAAAATATGATTGTATACATTTTTCATAACTGACCTCATATTTCACCATTAATACATGAAACGATTTATTGATACGGTACTGAAAAATCCTTTGCAAAGCAGCACCCATCTCTGCAATATAGTAACTGATGTTCATCCGAGAGATGGAAAAAAGACCCGAATGTTGTACGAGTTTCAGAAACGATTTTACCAACGAAGAAATAAGTTCCATTACCAAACATTATTCTGAAGTGTAATGACAGCAGATCACTTGTTTAAATGTATCCCTGTGCAAAATTCGTCAAGGCCAGAGTTCAATACGACTGAAGAATATTTTCTACTCTTCCCGAAGTCGTTGTAGTAGAAGGTTGAGGATAACTGATTCAGTGCTGCAAAGTTGTAACTTGTACACTTTGCGGCAAAATTGTAAGAATACCTTATTTTCAGTTAGCTCCCTAGAAAAACGGTTTGAAGAAATATTTTCCTTTGAAATAATTAATAATTCGCTTATCTGAACAATTCTCCTCCTAAGTTCATTGCGGGTAAATTATTGAAAAACCTTCTGTATGCTATATGTTGGTCCTCCTGCAAATCACAATTTTTTCGTGATTGCATTAGAAACGAAGTTTGAAAAAAAATCCCACTGATGGTTAACATTAGTTGTTGGTCCGTAACATATCGGTCAACGGAAAATAAAGAGAAACGTGAGTTGCACGTTTCGTGAAGAACTGTACAAAGGACCTTGTATGAAACTCTTTCTCTAGACTGTCAACCAGTATCAGTCACAGTGAAGCTTGAAGTAAGCTGAACATAGTTGTCCGAACTCATTAGCTTGATGATGAGATCAGCGAAGAGAAATAGTTTAGGCTGACAGTACATGTATACTGCCAACATGAACTTTAAAACGATGGAGCAAGTTGTAGAAATCGATTAGCGTCGAAAACTCAGTGATCGTCGGGCTTATTTTCGTCTATAATAGCATAATGGAGAAGTTACTGTTGACCTTCGTTGCATCTCAAGTACATGGGACTATCGCATTTTTGCAAGATGATGAAACAACGAAATGGTCATGAAAAAACTGAAGCGGTTAGTTTTTCGTTAAGTCCAAGTTTTGCGATGACCTGTGCGTTGTGTATTTTAGCCATGCGTCCGAAATATGTGCAAGGGGATTTATTGATCAAAATTCTCATCTTCAGTAGGAAAAATGCATCTTACTATTTTCATGTGATAGAATACTATTCTCATTGTCCTCATAGATTTGTAGTGACTATTTGTAGCACAGCGGCACTTGATGGAAAATTACTGTTCTTTTCAGTACTGACTACGAATGGTGTAGTGGAATTACTATCGGTTCAGAACAAGCGTAGTCAACTAACAACCCCCGCTCAAATCCGGCCCTCGTCTTATGAATAAATTTCATACCCAGCGGCTAGCGTACCGAAATGATCTGACATTTGGGCCCAACATAACACAACGTCAATGCGTGGAAGTTATTACAGTAGCAAAAAACTTTTTTTTTCAATGGACTGCACTGAACGCAATCTATCTACTTAGTTAACTGATACCAATTCAGACGACGTTGTATTTCTGACTGATTCGGCTTACTGAATGGTTTTCACGCAACATCAAGCAGCACGTAAATTTGTCTCGTTTATCACTGCACAATTGATCGTGTCTACTATCTGGCGTACTGTGTATGTTTCAACCGCCTCTCCCCAGCTCGTATTGTCTGATTATGATCGTCGATATCTTTCGTCCAGACGGTGTCACACAGAGACTGGTGAATTTGTTATGAAGAACCAAGGTCTGGAAAGTGAGAATGGGATTATCCTACTGTTAACTGACTGAAATTCACAAGAGACTACCAAATACGACGGACTTACCGTGAATTATCGGATGCTATTTTAATGACAGTCTCAAATGGGCAATCAAAGTACCACGCTCACCAGCAGTTACTTATAGCAATAGTGTGGTATAAAAGCAGTACTGCAAAGGTTTACGAAATTATCCAGTACTCCCAGCTTAGAAGTATTTTGTGTTTATGCTTATCAAGTTTCTTCCATTCCATCACTGCTTGCCAGAAAATCCGTAGTTGTTTTTATATGCTTGTCACATTATGACAATGCATTTGAAAGCAATGACAAAGATTATTTACCTCAAATTCTCAATGAATCTGGCACTCAAACTCCAAACATCGATCTTTTACATGATTAATTCGAAAATCAAAAGCAATTTACCCCAGTTGGTAGTCAAGCCTCATCGTCGCTCACCACTAGTTCTGGTATCCTGTAGGGGGCTGTTCTCCTCTTGTTCATATTCTCACTGCATATTACATCCATGTCAGTTCCCAACCATGTTTTGTAATTACATATACAGACGATTGTACCAGATACTATGCTCGATTTTATTTGCTCAACTCACCGAACGGTTTATTTATATTGGCTGGTCTGCCAGATTCCTAAGTTATTTCTTTTGATACATCCAAATATTCTGACATTTTGTGTTCGTTTCTGAAAGGGAACCAATGTGTTAAACTTTCCGCCGCATGTTCACCTCTTCATGTACATAACCAACTGATACCTTAGTTTATTTCTGTTAAGTAGCACGGAATCATCTTGAGTGACAACATGGTCATCTAAAGGTGCTAGCATTTTTACTCAAGTCACAATAAATCCAAGTTAGTTCACACATTTAAAATTTCGCCAATTCCCTTCGTTTAATCAGTTGATTTATCAAAGATGACAACCCCCCACCACCACCACCACCTGATTTAGTGTTGACCAGTATTTTCTGTTGTTTGTTGTTGTTGAAGGATTCTGCTGTTTTTTCTAGATCCCTACAACTTCTATTATATTGTAGTAGTATTTCCAGCATATAATTCGGTGAGTTCACGGCTTCTGCTAATTATATTATACACGAAAAGTCTAAGCTATCATCACTCATCTTGGTCATTTGAATATCGTTACTCGTATCTCTAAATCCCCTACGACATCCCTATACAGATATTCATTTCTACGTATTGAACCTCATATCCATTGTTTGTCAATTCTTAGTTGTTTTAAATTTTGCGAAAGCCCAAGTTTTGATTCTTCAGCTTACTATCAACACTGACTTTGTATATTTTTCCACAAGTCATAACGATCGTAGCCGTTCACCACATTTTCCACGGAGTTCATGACCATCATTATTAGTAGTTTGCGTGTCAACATCATTGCATTAGTCGTCATTCATTTTCGACAATGCAGTATGTAAGAAGCTATAATTTTAAGTTACATAGAATGTATCATTGACTTGACAGGGTCAGTCAAAACGGGCAACGTGAACGCGTTTCTGTTGTCAAATAAGTCTGTTGTATCGTATGTTAATCCGCAGACACTTTGTTTATTCTACGTAGATAAAGCTTCATTTTGATTGTTCTTTCATAAGGATGGGCTTATTAGAAAACTCTTAAAAGTGCGTTCTGGTTTTGAAGTCGTATAGAAATTTCCTGCAGACAGAGACATATCTGTTGGAAGGTCGAACTTTGAAGGTTTTGAAATTTGTATTTCTAGCTAGCCGGATATAGTTTAAATGTTTCCATGTTGAATTTGATGATGACAGCTTGTCCGCCCGTTCATCATCCAAGCAGAACAGATCCACCAACTTTCAAGATGGCATCCGTTCTTTGAATGTGATCGTTTCTCTTACGTTAGATTGACTGATTTCCAACTATGCGTTTGTGTTGATCAAGATTATGTAGCCATCTGGATGGACTCATAATTATGCTGATAACAACTTCATTCTTTTTTTCAGTCATTTCAAAAAGATATGTAACTTTAAGTGAAAAGATTACCGTGCCAACAACATAAAATCAATTTAACTAGTAATTCACCGGAGGAAAATGGTTGACTGCGGTTTTTCAGTTCTGAATCAGAATCTTAACGCTCCTCCCTCAGTTTTGTCATGTAGTCGCATATGCTAATATTCTTGGGTATGAAAAAGAATTTTTATCGGTTGAAAATCAAGACAATAATTTAGACGCTACAGTACACGTGAATTGAGAAAAAGGACTCACGTTCTTGTGAGCATAAACGTATGTATTGGATCATTACTCTCGGGAAAAGATTACATTCTTCTGGGCGTGTGGTATGATAAATAGTGACATAAATCCTTCATCTATGTCCGCACAGACGTTTACTTTTTGCGCAGAATCAAGTGTGGTCGGTTCACCTATTCCTTGTTCTGTATACCCCACAAATCAACACTGATAGTACACATTCACTCTAAAACTCAAAACATATTTCCTCTTTTTGAAGGCCACATCAGTATCATTCTGGTGCATCTGGATCATCCAGATTGAATCGAGTCTAATCATTAAAATTCACCCTTCCTTCGTCCTATCTTCATCCACTTTAAATTATGCTGGATGTGTCCACCAGGAATGAGAGTTAACTCATTCCAGATAGTGTAAACTTCCAATTAACCTGTGAAAGAACTTATTGTATTCGACTCAAATCAAAGAGCATCGTGATTGTCACATTTGAATATAAATAAGGGTCTTTATCCGCTGTTGTCTTCATACGAATACGAGGCCGTCGCTAGGCGATATTTTAGATCGGAGATTTCGACCTGTCTACGAAGTCCTAATCGCTGGGTTATCGACTGGATTTAACAAGACAGTTACTGTGTCTCCTCACGAGACGATCGGCCAATTCGATCATTACTCACAATTGAATGTGGCTGTGTGTTTACATATGATAATTCGGGCGTGCCTAATGTGAGGCCAATGGGGCAGTGGTCAACACGGTTGCCCTATGAAAGCGTGGCCGCAGGAGTTCTAGTTCCGGCAATGACAAGGATATGCACTACTGACGAGCTCTACTGAGAGCGAAACTCGAGTTTAGTGCTTCTTTTCGAAAGAGGTCGATTGAAAAATCTACGAGAATGCAACAACTGCGATCAATTATGGGTGATGTTCAACTTGGAATTAACGAACTCCCCGACTACTCATCAGTAATCTAAAAATATCGCCTAGCAGGTTTAATGAGATCGGAGATTTCGACCTGTCTAGGAAATCCTAATCGCGGGTTTATCGATTGAAGTTAACAGACAGTAACTGTGTCTCCTTTCGAGACGATCGAGTAACCTGATCATTACCGTGTCAATTATTAAGTATGACTAGACAGGCATCGACCAACCTTTCACTGTTAAGACGTGCACGTGTCTCAACCGGATGAGCAAAATATATGGGCACTGTGCAATGTGCTGTGGCAAATTATCGATCAACCGTTAAATGTTTTTATCTACCTGGGTGTGTCTATTAGTAACTCGACGTCTAAGGCGAAACCGCTCATTCACACCACCTTCGTGTGTGTTTCCTATTCGCCCAAAGTTCCTGTATACAGATCATATAATGCGATACTCAGAGAGTATAAAAATATTCGTGAACTAAGCGTCGTGTGAACTAGGCAGTGACCATCTTTATAATACATGTGTTATGAATAAATTCAAAGGGCTATTTTAGCACCCCATTTCGTTTGTGGACGTGTTTCAACAAGGAAATTGTAGCTTGCCGAAAATATCAGAATCTGGTTAATCGGCTTTTTCATGTGTGCACAAAAAGCCGCATACTGAACATCTACTGTTGCAATGGTTCATGTGTCACCACATCACTAATACAACAGTGTCACTTTTTCGCCACTCAGCCTAGTAAACATAACTCTCTACTGAGTGGTTCACTAGGTCATGCAGTACAAGTCGACCGAGCCCGGTTCAAACCCACCCGCGAACTCGTCGCTTGACAAATGTGACAACTGTTCAAAAATTGGATGTGAATGTTATGACCTAAAGAAAATGCATATTCTTTTACTTTTGCTCTAATGTTTTTGTTGCTTAGGAATCTTAATATTTGTGGACTTGTATCTAGTACTGGTTCGGATTCGTCCCAGTTTGTACTCTTTACATCCAACGATACACGTTGATATATGACACATCAGGCTGCATGTGGACTGGTCACAAGTGACAGGAGCACTCAACTTGGCTCGAACTTTTGGCTTTGTGATTGATTACGGGCGCTACTATAAGTAACTTATTCCGGGTTCGTTCTGGCTTTAATCGTGTAGAAAGTTAACACCATACACCCGTGCTAATTCACACCCAATTGTGCTGCACTGACCTTGCACCAACACATTATTTGTAGTAAGCTGTCGCCGGTTGCCTACTGTTGTAACGGTCAGAATTTTTATAGACCTACATGCATCGCGAAATTAACATGAGTTACCTCGGTTGCAGGATTGCTGTCTCAACAGCTTCTAAACATTTTCAGCCGAGCGTATCTTCAGATATCTATGCGCAGTGCGATTGCCTTCTGACTTCTGTCACAGACACACCACATGAACAGCAAAATAGAACACTGATGACTGAACACATTTCATATATACTAACATATACACATATGTATGATGAGATTCACATCAGTTGCTTACAAGTGTCAATTAGGTTCACTAACTTTTGTAGATTATTCGTACAGACAGATGATACCGCTGCTAATAATTTTTGTTCATCGCTAAGTGAGACGGTCTATTCTTCAATCAATTGTACCGTAATTCAAAAAGGTACATAATGGCGTCAGGTAGTTTCTTTTGATTGCCTGGTAAATGATGAGATACGTTATTTTCAGTCACGTTAAATTAGTCTGCTTCTTATCAACCTGGCAACTTAGCGCCGCCTTGTCGCCCGACCCACCCAATTGCGTCCAAATTTTGTAATCACACCAGCTAACGTACTGTCACCGCTCTCGAGTCCACTTTGAGAAACGCCGCTCTATCAAATGAATTCAGGTTGGCAAGCTTCAGTAATAACATGGATTACTTTGGCCAATGCTGGTTCTGTTCTGCTCACTTTAAACTCAGCAACCCATTTTTGCGTTCTGCTTCGCTTTGGATCCTTCAGATTGCGAGAGTAGGCCGGTTTTATAGGGCTGCAACTGTCATCACTGATTAGTAGGATTTGAAGGTGTGAAGGTAATAACCATACTTCCGCTCACTCAACAAAAAACGATAGTCGTATGACCGGTGGGGGTGGGGATAAAGACGTTTCGTAAAGTGTACTGGCTCAAATCTGCCTTAGTCTGTTAGGGATCGCTGGCAATACACCACCCACAGGCAAATAAGGTAGACTGTTTCACTATGACAACACGACCATGCTTAATGTGAGGTTAGTATGGCAGTGATCAACACGGGTGTCTGAAGAAACCCCGACCATAGTTTCAACCCTAGTCGTTTCAAAATTACCTGTTGTTGACGAGCTCTAACGAGAACGAGACTCGAGCTCATCGCTTTCTCCAGAGGTGCTGATAAAAAACTTGAGTTCAAAAGCTACGATCAAGCCTGATTGCTGTTCATTTTATCCTCTGCCATTTATTAGTAATGTCCTGTTTAGTAAATTTTTATGAGGAACTTAGCTAGTTCTGTTTGATTTAATCGTCTGGGTATCTGTAAACTCAAGTCAGGTTTGTAGCGTTCAATAGAAAAGATTCTCTTCCAAACCCTAATGGGTTTGTGAAAATAAACGCATCATAAATAAAGCGTGAACTGCTTCTGAACAACCACATTGAGACTTTCATCTGCAATCTCGATTTCTGCGTTTGCGTTCGTTTGCTTCAACATTATCAGAAACTCTCTCTGAAACTCCGGTATTAGTAAGTAGGCGTTCGTTATCTTTGACAAACTTCATGTGCAAAAAATCTTCTGATATTTGCATGAATGACCTCAGATGATCAAAAATGCTTCCAGAGTTTTTGGTCTCTTTTGATTTCAGCAGACTTATTTCGTTCTGCATTGTACGGCGTTATTAGCGAGTGGTATAGCACGGATCGAAAGTGTGGAGACTTCAGGGCATGTCTTAATGCCAGGACGTTTAGGGGCTTAAAATGACAATGGGAAACGTGTGTATGTACTGTGCTAGAAGTTTCAACGGTGACTACAGAAGCACTGTTGTAAATGATGTGGATACATGTCAGCCGTGTAAAATAGTGTTTGGGTTGTGTATTTTCTCATGCCTTGTAACGAACGCTTATCAACGACAAACTGTTCATGCCAAGTGTCTGTCGCTATCACAACCGTCCAAAGATTTCTAGCTAAACAATAGTGAAAGTAGTTTACCGTAGTTTTTATAGAACCGTTTGCTCATGTCAGCTTGATTACATTTACAGCATCCAGTTGTACATATGATGTACCAATCCATGTTAAAACAGACGTTTTCTACACGGATATTTCAGTTCACGGATGCTACGTGTATCTAACATTTGAGGTTTGAATGTTATATTGAAATGATGTAATTTTTCCATTCCAGAAGTTCGAGGTTTTGCTTATCATTGACCGAGAACAAGAGCCATCCTATCATTTCTATTCTTCGTTTGCTCGTCAAATTTACGAACGGATTCAATGAAGATATCACATCTTGTCTACGATCTCAGTCTTGGTTACAGCGAGATGAAAGCCACTTTGAGTGACTGCATCTCAGCAATGTTTTGGCAAACTAGAGTGGAAAGTTCTCATTGCCCATGCCAACGCAATTCAAAACCGTTAGTCACAAATTTCAGTCTAATTTCACCAGGGACCTTCACATTGCACTTTCTCCAGTGCAGATAACAAAATCAGTCACGCAAAACCTAGATAAGAATATCTTCTTTTAAACACTATTCAACAGATCTAAAACAATGAATTTCCATTTCCAAAGATCACTTAGTTTCTCCCACAAAGTAACGCTTTCTTCAATTGTTTATTTGAAGGCACAATATATTTTTTTTCTGGCGACTAATCCTTCTCACAACCGCCTCTTCATCTTGAACCAGTTTGCCAACACCTTTAGAAAATCTATTCATTCCTAGTCTGAACATTTGCACTGATCATTACACATTGGTTGTCAGTTTTCTTGACAAAAACCATTGCACCAATACAATAACGGACTGGGTTAGTTTGGTTGATTTCACCCCTCTGACTTTCCCAGAACTACCGATAGAAGTTAAGAGATTTGGGTTGTTACAAAAGAAACACCACCCACACTTGATCGTAACCTTTTCATTCAGGCAAAACCTGCTGCTGAACCATTTCGAATTACATTCGCTTGTCAATCAATGTTATGTGGTTCATACTGAAACGATGAGCAGTGTTCATCTTACTCAGGTTTGCTAATAAGCAGTTTGGCAGATTGATGATTTTTAGATGAGACCTAAGCGTGAAAACTCAAAGCTTCGGCTGGATTCGAACCAGCGACAGAAACACCATGCCTCAACGCGGCATGGTTTGTATGAATTTCAGCATCATTGTTCATTTCATAACCCCTCCAGATATTCCTCTCTGGGTTTATTTTAAGGCTATTCACAACATGCCGTAATGGGTTGGAACTATTGAGCGAACTACTGAAATACTCGTCAATAATCTGACTCGGTAACAAAAGGATGTCTACATGCGCGAAATGAAAATATACTTAAGTACTCACGACAAAAGCACAATGTCATGTTGAAATCCCTCAAACGAAACTACGGAAAAATGCAGTTTCCGATTCAGAAATGAACGAGCAGATTATGGATGTAACATGCTTTCAAGAAGTTCAGAATCTACCAATTGACTATGGATTACACGAATTCGGATAAAACACAACCATTGCTACAATTTTGGTGAGTGAATGGATTTTGCAACTCAAAGCTTCGTCTAATTTTACAAAGATTTAAAACTGTTTAACCAGGTGAAATGAAACGTATTACATATATATATATATATATATATATATATATATATGTTTACACCGAACAACTGATAGCTGTTAACGTATTTCCACAAAATATACTCCAGCATTATCCTTAATGCGACAGAATTCTGCCAGCCTACATCAAACTGGAAAAACCAAGCTATGGAGAGGCTGATCATGAAGGATTTTTTCCAAAGGTGATATCAAAAAGGTGTACATTATATCAAATTTTATTTGGTTGTATACACCACAACTAATCATACTACGTATGTCTGAATTTTCCCAGTTCGCTTGCTACTCAAAAGGATTGAACCTACAATATTCATAAAAACTTGATACTACTATTTTGGTGAATTTCAATAGTGAAAAAAATACATTTGTCCATAAAAAAACGTCATGCTGAGTATGTCAGTTTGAACGCGAACTTGCTGACCGGACATGAAAAATGTCTCATTAAGAGGTCTTTATGGTGACATTTAACGATGTTCGGTGTGTGAAAAATGGTCTTAATTTCACAATCAAGGAAGAAAAATCATACTTTCCAATCAGTGTTTGATTACCGCATAACTATCACCAGTGGTAAGCAATTGACTAGGAAAAACTTTTAGATTAACAGTTTTTTAGTTGCACTTCAGTACGTAACTTACTGTCAGAATATAAAATTGTATGGTGTCGTGTGCCGTTTCAGGATCACACCAAAGATTCGACTAACGTGTTTCAGAAATTTGAAACATTGAGTTCCCACTATCAGGTTCATCAAGACGGCAAGAAGACAAACATTGCGACATGCAAGCATTTCGTTTATTCTCGTCAATCGATTATGTCGAATATTCGGTTATATAGATTAAGCATGTTGTGACAAGGATTCCCCTCAGTTATGTGATACGTTTTGGGGAATATTTCAGTGAAGTCCACACAAAAGCGGTACTCACTTGAGGTTTATTCATTATTCACAACCGTTCCATTACACGAAACAATCAACTCGTTAAGTTAATTTATTTTGTTTTGTAATATTTATTTATCCATTCCTGTCGACTACCTTAAAAAATTGATTCTTATGTACACCGAAAAAATTCAATGTTATTTTGATGGATTTCCTTGTAAGCAAGTTGATGGTGTAACATTAGTCCGTTAAGCCCAACCTCGGCTGATATTTTTCTTGCAATGGTCGAGGATGGACTATCGGATTGTAATTATCATTCTTTACTTTATGTCAATGACATTCTAATATTCACCGACTCTGATCATTTCATAAACCTTTCATATCAGTTTAGTTCCAGTCATCGAAATCTCCGTGTCACTCATGAACAAGAGTTAGACAACTCACTACCATTCTTAAACACCCCCTACTTTTGGGCGCTTAGACGGTAAACTTAGCCGGTCAGTTTCTGGAAAGCCATATGAATCGGGCAGTACCTACAATTCTCTTAATTTGTGCAAGTGACTCGCAAACGTAGTTTAATTCTAACGATTTTTCATCGAGCAAGGAAACTGTGCACGGCTGGCCCCTTAAAGTGCGAAAAGGAAGCTCTTGAGAAGTATTCTGCTTTCAAATGGATATCCGGTCAATTTTACAGGAATTCCTTGCTAGGAATGAGTGGTTACCTTCCAACTGCAGTCAGTGCCAAGGAAGCATGCTTTTATCAACCTTTCTTGCACAGGAGACCACAATATCACCGATGTAGGCTGAAAGCTGATATCTGCCCTTGATCACACGTATCCCGCACCGGATTTGCGTTTGTTACTTTCCATCCGCAGGAGGAGCCTCCATTGCCCTGATCGTCCTTTCTTGGAAAACCCCGCCTCTCACGTCATCTACCAGTTCACTTGCAGTTGCAGAACGGATCAAAACTTACGACAAAGAAGACGGAGCACATCTTCAAGTGGCTCGTGCAAACAATGACTCAACGCAGGTCAGCATCCAAACACCCGAACAGAAACCCAGTATTCTCAATCGCAAAATGCCTAGTCATAACAGGTCATGTCGTTGACCCCGTCAATTAGTTCGCGGTTCTGCTGCGCAATCGCAACCCTAAGTTGTTGGCGTTCTCCAAGGCATTGTTACTCAAGCGTCACTCACCGGCTCTCTATTGGTAAAAGGTGGTAAGTAATCAATTTCGTTACCGTGACAGTGAACCCTGATTGCACTCATGTGAAGTTTGTTCATTTCATTGTTTTGTTGCTACACGTTTAACCTATATAACCGAATGTTTTATGCAATCGACTGACGAGAATAAACGAAATGCTTGTATCTCGCAATGTGTGTCTTCTTGCCGTCTTGATTATTTGGAAGATAAATATTTCCGTCGTTACAAATTAAACACTACTTGTCTTTACAGATGAGTAGTAGGGGATTTTGATTTTCATATAGATTGAACATCACCCACAACTGATCGCAGCTGTCGCATTCCCATAGACTTTCCAGTCGGCCCCTTTCGAAAAGAAGCACTAGACTCGAGTTGCGCTCTCATTAGAGCTCGTCAGTAGCGCATATCATCGCCACTGCCGGAACTTGAACCACGGACATGCTGTTCATGAGGCAACCATGTTTACCACTGCGCCAGTGACCTCACATTAGGCACGACCGAATTATCATATGTGAACACTCAACCACTTTCGCTTGTGAGTAGTGATCAGGTTGCCCGGTCGCCTCGAGAAAAGACACAGTTATTGTCTGTTAACTCCAATGGATGACCTCTCGACTAGGACTTCTCTCCAAGTTAAAATCACAGAAAGGGACCGACTGGAAAGTCTGTGGGAATGCGACAGCTGCGATCAATTGTGGGTGATGTTCAATCTACACTACTTGTCTCTGTTTGTCACCTTCCACTCAACTGTGCGGCTAGCCTGTTTATGATGGAGGTAATAAACCTGGTTTTTTAGTTCATTAGAACTAATCCTTATCGAGTGTAATTGTCAAGACTGTAAATTGTATTTCGGCCCTCACGACTGTAAGGTCGGCACTGTAACTATATCGGTTAACTGAGGTTAATGGTACTGGACATGCGTTCTCATATTTTTTCTTGCAATCTGAGTAGTTACAGACGCTTTTGCTAGAGCCTGGTAGTGATGAGCAAGCTAGCCAGGGAATGTTGAAAAAACTAGTACAGTGAGGAAGAGCGATCGCACTATACTATTTACACCACCGCTATTTAGTAACGAGGCAGGTGCATGGATTTTGACAATGGAGTAGCTGCGAGAAAAATACAAGAAGCATTGGAGTGCAGAATGACATGCAATGATTCGTAGCACATAAATGAACTGGGCATTGTCGCCCGTGGCAACCGTGACGTTCTAAGACTAGTGTCGTACGCAGATGAGTGTTTTTGTTTGTAGTAATGTTGAAGGGTGTAACCGATATGTTGGGATTTTTTTAATAAACAACCATTGCATCATCCGGATTATCGGCTCACAACACTAGTATTCGAAAATGGAAGGTCCGATCAACCTATGCGATAGGACTTAATAGTACAGCCGGCGATCAAATCAAATAGCAGACAACAATGAATGAGATTTCATAGTGCTACAATAATTTTCCGTAACTCCATTCTTGTCCAATCTTAACCGTTCTTTTCTCTCATTCATCTGTATCGTCCCCCATACGTATGTGGTTTCACTTACATGTTGAACAAAGGGAAGTGTGAGTCTAGTAACCGGTGGTAAAGTACTTGACGGTCAAACCTTGAGCTGTCCAGCCAGATACCGCAATGCACACGGATTCCCATTTTTTACTAACTTCCCCAGAACTAGTTAGGTTCAGCCATTACTAATGGTATGTTGCTAAAGAATACCTACTGACAAGCGACTCATCGATTTGCGTGGCGCACTTCCGAGTAGTATTGAATCGGACTACCTATTGGTGATACCGTTGTTCGTCGTGGGGCTGGGAACCCGAAAATTGGTCGCGTGATCGGTGCATTTTAAAGTCAGCATGACGGTAGGGTGTGTGAGAGAATGTGTACCTAAAGAGATACCACAATCTTTAACGGTCTAGTGTTTCAGGCACAATTATAAACCAACCATTTTCTTTCTGGATATTCGTAAAACACTTTTGGTCTTACATAAAATGGGGATTGACTGCAGCTGGAACCATTTGTGCCGTAAACATAAGATAAACCACGGTCAGTTTACACTTCTGTAATGAGGCTTTCCAGAAGTGTACTTTGATTGTGATATTTCTTTTTATGGAAGTCAGATGTGCAAACAATTCTGTTGCAATACTAAAATTTAACTTTGTGATCTGCCGAATTCTGCTGGGAAAAAAAGGATATGGTATCCTGGCCCTTATCAATTTACATAGGCTGTGAAGAAAAGACACGAAACTGGATGATGTTATTTTCTCGTGTTCTTAAAACATAAGTATGGTGTTTATCCTATACCGAAATTTGTATAAAAAATTAATCCGCCTATAACGATCCTATTTCTAGTGCGCAACACCCGAATGTGATCATCAATGATACAGTAATCTTGTGAATTGGTTCTGATTCAAGTATGTCTACACAGCTGTTAATTTTGTAAAACCTCAAAGTTATATTTCTATTTCAAGATGATTGGAACCACGTGTAAATGAACAGAATACTAGAAAGGAATGCGACAACTGCGGTCACTTGTGGGTGATGTTTAGTCCACGTGAAAAAAACGAAATCGGCCACTACGTATCAGTGATCGAAATACCGGTAAACAAGTTGAGGATTTTCGTGATTTCCACTTGGAGAGAAGTCCTAGTCGAGAGGTCATCCATTGGAGTTAACACTGCAGTTACCTGATCTCCTCTCGAGATGATCGGACAATCTGATCATTACTCACAATTGAGTGTGGCTGTGTGTTTACATATGATAATTCGGACGTGTCTAATGTGAGGCCAATGGGGCAGTGGTCAACACGGTTGCATAATGAAAATGTGGCCGCAGGAATCCTAGTCCCGGTAGTGGCAAGAATATGCACTACTGAAGAGTTCTAACAAAAGCTCTACCAATGATAGTTTGAATTTGTTGGTGATACTCTTCAGTACTAATCTTTTGCAAACGTGAGTGAGCAAGAGATATCGAAGATCTAAGTTTCAGATCTGGTTATCTGTATATAGTAATTCCAGTTTCCCAATTGCAATGTGAAGAAAAGAAGTTCCATTGTAGAACAGAAAGAAATAAGCCATGTTTAAATAACTTTTGTAAATTGTTCAAGCGATGACGTTAAGGCGTAAACCTGATCCTAATATTGTCCTTCATAACCTAAGTCATGATAGAGAGGTGTTCACAGTTTCTCGTCTTGTATTTGGCTATACTGTAAATCTGAAACATTGAGTTCCCTTTATCCAGTTCATTAAGACGGCAAGAAGACATACATTGCGAGATGCAAGTATTTCGTTTATTCTCATCAGTCGAATACATAAAACATTCAGTTATATAGGTTAAGCGCATGGCGAAATGAACGAACATCAACATGGGAGTAATCAGGGTTCACTGTCACGGTAACGAAATTGATTGCGTCAGCACCTTTTGCCAACAAAGGACCGGTGCGTGACGCTTGATCAACAATGCCTCGGAGAACGCCTACAACCTAGGGTTGCGGTTGCGCAATAGGACAATGAACGAAGTGACAGAGTCAACCACATGAGCTGTTGCGATTAAGTGTTTCGCGATCGAAGACGCCGGGTTTCTGTTCGAGTTTTGGCATACTGACCCACGTTGACTCATTGTTCGCACTAGCCACTTGGGAATGTGCTC
>JTDE01003020.1:40519-57493 GCA_014338405.1 Paragonimus skrjabini miyazakii | reverse complement strand
CAGTTGATTGACAACAGTCGTACAGTTTATAAAGTTTACGTCACTTGGCCCGTGTAGATCCAATTATCCATTACCAAACAATTTGTCTTATAAAAAGCAGAAGTACTGGTGAGTGCAACGCCAACAGTTTAAATGTGGTCGATGAAGCCTCGGGGTGGTTTCGCACGATTCGCCACGGAATGGTGCAAACAAACATTCGTATAGCGCTAACAATCAGCGATTGTCAGTGAACTCGTGTCATCCCAAGCTACAGAACAAAACCACAAGCATTTCGGTCCGTGGGTTGGTGTGGACCGGATCAAACAACCATTGGAGTAGTATCCATCTGGTCTACCTTTGAAACAAGTGGATTATACTAGCATTAAGTGGCAGTAGTTGGGATATAGGGCTGAGTAGAGGAAAGACAAAAGTAACTGTGCAATTTCATAGACAACTTGTGGCAGGTAGGGCTATAGAATAACCATCTTAAGATTTTGCATTCGCAAGTGTGTCATTTTCAAGGACGATAAACTTTTAAAACATCTATTTTTGAATCTGTGTAACCGTCTGTGATTAAAAATGAAGATACCACCAAGTTCTGAAGCAATACTCCAAATCTCTACAGTAATTCAATCATTAGCACCCTGATACTTTCAATTCCCTCGTCCGAAAGCCCATGTGTGTCAACACTGTTCTTCGAGCATGATTGATGTCACACGTTTTAGAGATTTGTGAACACTACAGTTATTTTCTAACAAGTCCAGATGACAATAGACACATCAATAGGTTTTGAAGGCATCGTTTGAGAGGATCCAAGTAATGTCATACAAAAACAAATATTTTACGCACTCTTTCAGTTGACAAACTGTCTCGAGGCAACGAATGCGCAATTTTCTATATGGTTTTATACGGAGACAACCATTTATGGTCAGCCAAAGATATAAGTGAAGGCGCATAGCAAAAATAATAACGAAAATCAAAAATCGTCTTATGGCCAAACGAAATTGTATAACAAACTTGTCACCCAAAATACGACAGATACCGAATCGCGTCATTCGGCGGAGACAACTCGTCATCGCCAATTTAAAAGAACTAGCAACCGTATGAAGCGTTGTTAGTCTTAACACAGATAGTCCGAAACAAACTTGTGAAGTAGATGGTGTTTTATTTAGCCGAACCAAAAAACTGTTTCCGTTTGTATACACACACACACACAGTGTGTGATTTCGGCTATGATATGCCACACCACAAAATTGGCAAGCGGTCTAGTCGTTGAAAACCGTCTCCAAACTGTGAAATTGCAAAGCTAACGGACAGAGCAATTATTTCCTTTCACGCTTGTGTTTCATGAGACTTTCGTATGTTCTATGGAATGTGGGAAAAATGACGAACTTTTTGGAAAATACGACTAAGGGGACTCGGTTTATATTATCCAACGATTGAACCTCTAGATTACATACCGAATTGTAGCCAGAACGCCCATGTTAGAGAAGTCATTTTCGATTAGATAACGTAGGTTCATACCACTTTCGTTGGGAACAGCCGTAAGGATGAGTCATCTAGCTGGATAGTTACTTTAGTGTTACAAATAAAGGATACAACCAATTTCGGAAGCTTGGGTGGGCCCATAACAAAAAGTTTCAGTCATATCGACTTACGTCGGAAACACGTGAGTAACTGGTGTTTAAGCGGCTCAGTCAGTCAACAACCAAGAGATCACGTGATTGTAATAGATCAATCTCTAACCAGATGAACGAAATCTGCCAGTAACACTCACCAGAATTGTTCCGGAAGTGAGCCGGAAATGCCATTACAGTTGACCAAGCGCTTAAAATGCACAAAGGTTGAACTGGTCTTTGTTGAAAATATGCGTAGAGGCCAGGGCGAAGCATCGCAGAAACATGACCTAGCCAAGTTCAAGAAGCAAAATCCACCTCAGACTGCAAATTTGTCATTCCAAGCGCTGCTTAGGCAGGCGATTACAAAAGAAACCCAACTGTGAATAATCTAGGTTTCAATGGGACTCGAACCAGCAACAAAAAAGCATGTTCGAATGAGGCAAACGTTTAACCAGCAGTGCTACGGGACCGAACTGACTGCTGAAAGATTTCATACTTGGACTCAGTCACCCACCCGTCTTACATGAAGTCCACAAAAGCTATTCAAA
This sequence comes from Paragonimus skrjabini miyazakii, assembly GCA_014338405.1. NCBI lineage: Eukaryota > Metazoa > Platyhelminthes > Trematoda > Plagiorchiida > Troglotrematidae > Paragonimus > Paragonimus skrjabini miyazakii. Next base: position 55,347 of record JTDE01003020.1, on the reverse strand, counting down.
GGATCGACTTTCGACAGAAGTCGTTCGATCACAACGGAGTATTGGACGAGTCTCCATCCTAACTCACACGGATGAATCGCATACCAACAGAGAATAAAACACGTTGATTGTGTAACAACCAGAACTACTGACTTTGTCCGAGATCAAAGAAATTTACCTTCGAATTACTATAAGTGAAAGTAAGTGAAGTGGTGGAACGCCCGCTGGGTGGCTCGAACCATCGGCCTTCACACCCTGCCCATCCACGACCGACGACCTGCACAACGTCAGTCTCATCTGCTCCTATACTTATACCCATTGGCTAAATTGCTGTACTGTAGATCTTTTATATATATATATATCCCCATGTTGAGTGCATTAAATATTGACCAAACATTTTTCACATCGTTACGCTCAACACATTCTGAATTGATGCTACAAACTCCCAGGTGAAGTCCCTCTTATTTATTTTGTATTGTCTCATTGTAAATTGTTCACGCTACCATATTATTGACTGATACCTATAAACGGTTAAATTCCGTGCTCAGAGTTCACTTGGTTGTAAGTTGTATAATTTGCTAATCATTACTTATTTATGTACAGAACTAGTTTTATCCGAGTGAACCTTCAATATTCTGTCTTGTTCTGCCCCGAATGAAGAGGTTTACAACCGCCCCGACAAACTGGGTATAGCTGTGGATCCTGAGTGATTCTACAGGAACCAAATAAGTGAATGAAATTTTGTTCTTAGGAACATCAGAAAAGAAACTTACAAACGGATGAAGGTTAATAACACGATTTAGAAGGAAAAACGATTGTCTTTTATCACTGTTGTTAAGATATATACAAATTAACAAAGATTGGCAAAAAGAGAATCCAACCGAAATCATCAAGTGTGAGGTAAGCTGATAATTCTGCATGGAAGACAAATATGGTTAGGTCGAACCGGGAATAAAAAGAGAACATTCTAGGATAGGAGTACATGTGACAGCTGCAAACAGTCCAGTATTCTCAGCCTTTTCTGTACAACGATTTGGCCGTTGACAAGATGGTGGTCAGCGGAACCGTGGGGGGATAATTCTGGAACGTAAACCGCAAACCAATGAGGTGAACGATTAGAGCAACGTTCGAATCACATGCCTCTTTGAACCAAACCCCAACACACATCAAGTCGAAACAAATTGAAAATCATCGTTTCAATATTCAGTTCGGGACTTGTAGATCAACCCACATCACACAATAAATACTAACAGACTTATGTTTAACCAATCGCATCAAATCCACCGCGATTCAAAACATAATTGCCGTTTCACAATAGTTAACAAAAAAGTCCGTAGAGTTACAACAATTTGTGTGTGAAACCGTTTCGGCATAATAGAGACGGACATTAGTTGGCAAACAAAAACGGTATGAACTTATGACAAAAGCAGTCAGACTGGTCGCGTTCCAATGTAGAATAGTAACTATATCAACCAGACAATATTTTGGGTATACGCAGTGAAATCAGGCACGAATTTGCATGGAGACCTTGAACCTATACTATTTACTACTAGATGAACACCACCTGTAGTCCAGCTAATAAACTATGTATTAACAACAAGCGTGTCACTTCGACGAATCTGAACCAGTTACTACCAGTACAAACAACAAAAAAGACGTCGTTTCGCTGGTTGCAATAACCTGGATTGAACGGTTGGCTCTTCAATGTATACACTCTAGTTTGCTTCATGATTTTTCAAGCATGACAATTCAAGTGAACTCGACTATCAATCACATGGTCGCAAATCGGTCTAATTTTGTACTGACGACTGAAATTCTCTGCATTTGAGCAGCCTGGCAGTAGTCAGCTGCATAGACAGCTTCGTAATTCACGTGGTAGTAAGCATTTTGTTATGTAAAAGGTAGAAACTAAACATAACTAGATTATCAAATGAAAGTAAAACTAACTTAGAAGCACCGTGATTCACGTGATAAGCAATAGTATAACTTCGTAAACGATCATTTTCAAATGTGAACAGATCGGAAAAAAATAATTCCTGTCAGTTCGTAAAAAGCGCGAGTGTGGCATGTAGGTAAACACACAAAAGCATGGCAGTGAGAAACTATCAAGAAAATCCGACGACAGTTTAGAAGCTTTTCTACTCAAAAACAGCTGGAAGCAACGATAAGAAAACAAGAAAACCGTGAGGAAGAAAAAACGGAGACGAGTTATTTGCGAACGTTTAAATGGAATGTACCGTGCAAATGATACCAGACACACCTGAATCTTCGAAAGAAACGGGAAAATCTACCTACTAGCAATACTGAAAACTTATGTACATACCATTAGTTCATTAGCCGCGTTAATGGATCTATCTGCGTAATTGGTTAAAAAGTACGTCAGATGAGGTGAAGACTTAACTCCAATAACGAGAAAAACTGTTGGGCTGACTTCAGGATTAGCTATACAACTGATGAACAAAAAGTGATTCTGAACCGCACAGTCTGAGAGAACATTGTAACACCGAACGGACAGTGAGTGGCAAAATCCATTCTAACAGTTTTTTAGTCACTCAGTATAATTTGTTGACGTTTCACGTGATACGTTCGTAGAATTTCGAAAAAAAAAGTCAAGTGGAGAAATGCATTTATTATTTACAAGAACAAGCAAAACACTTACGTCCTAGCCTGAAAGTTACAGAATGCATGAGGAGGCGACGGAGGTTCTAACTTTTTGCCACAAACTACGGTATCGCAAATTAAGTAGTGCCGCTACTCTCTTCAGTTGATTATACACTTACATGTTATTTCCCAAGCTACAGCATGGGGACACTTTTTTTTTAGCTAATTAAGCTTTACCTGAAACAAAAAACCACTTACTTTTCTGTATGTGGCAATCTGATGGCTGAAATTCATACAGTATCTAAACCCTTGGAAAATTATGTTTAAATGATTTTATTCTGAGATATTAATCGTAGTTCAAACACTTCCACATTTTTAAATAACCCTAATTTTTAACACAACTTGTTGGCCAAGACAATTGGGAAAATTTGAGTCTAGCGATTTTATTTGAAAAGCCCGACCACATTATTTAAGAAACAGCTAAACCGTACAGTTGAGTTGTGTAGGCAATTTGGTTTAGACATTAAACGTTTCGAAAAAATACTCAATAACATATTAGTCTAGGATGTTAGATGGTTGTCACGAAAATTCCAGTTTCAACGCTGTCAGATGTTGGCGGGTTTGATATGAAAATATGTACTATAACAGCTATAGTCTACCAAAGCCTATTATCAATGAAGTATTGCTTTGTAAAATTGAAACATGTCAAGTCCAATTGCAATTGTTCTCAGTAATTTTAGCATAAGTCAACCAATAGCCTAGCCAACCAAACACAGCCCAGACTGGTTGTCAATGTTCAAGGCTACACGTGCAAACTCCGCTCCACAGTAACTTGACGAGATTTCAAAACCCTAATCACCAACGCATGCACATCCACCAACGTGGTCCTCTAGTGACGAGGATTATGTATTCTGGAAGCAGTGTATATTATGAATGTCAGAAGTACAATACGTAACTTTTCAAGCTTCATGGAAAAATATTCGTCAAAACCATATACTGGGTAGTATAAGGTGTAAGCAGTATTTTCATTTGTTCACGGGACAGTTTTTAATCCGAATGAAATGCTACTGTGATCCACTTAAAAATGGTATGTAAGATGGCAGATAATGAATGTTAGGATCGTCAGTCAACACCAAACAGTTTTCGAAGAAACTGGAAAATCCGTGAACGCAGTCGTTAACATTTACAACAAACACTGTCCTACAGAAAATATATCTCGCATCACTGGAACACGTTAAACGGTCTCCATTGACGTCCCTCATTTCTTCAATTCCAAATAGCCATTTTGATCGAAATGTTGTCAACACGTTCGTCGAACAATAACAATACGATGATGTGAAGACCGATGAGTCGAAGAATGAGCAGTACTGGTCGCAGACATGTCACTTATATGATCAAAACCGAGAAGGCCGGTATGCATGCATATAAGTGAAGTGAGTATAGAAAACGAACTACACACCTGTTAGACCTGGCTCACTAGTGTAGGTAATCACGTGAATTTCCCATCACTGATTAAGTTTCTACGCGATTTTAACCATTGCATGATTCTTCTTATGAGCTATCTGGCGATATACAGTGCTGAATATTCACCCAAATTCAGGGAGATGAATGAACCTCAAGTGGCATTCGATGGAAAATGGATTACTAGTTGTCACGCACTCTTGAACAAGAAATATTACTATTCACAATAATACAAGTTACAATATCTAGAGGAAAAGAGCAGGAGCATTTTAGTAATATTGGTTTCAACTCTGTATGACCTACCTTTGTGATGATTGTGTAAACAGAAGAGAATTGACTGCTTTCGATATTCTAAAGTGTTGTATCGTGTGTGCCTCAGTCACCTTCCAAACAAGACAGCGATAGACGAGACTTGATAGTCAGCGTTAAATCGTTTATGACTACTCTGTTCTATAAATCAGTGAACATAAGAAAAACGTAAACCAATGTCGAACAGTTGCTAACAGTAGCGCTTCCTCCTTTTTAAGGTAAACAATGTTGTTAATTTAAAAGGGATGTAACTTCAAGAGATTTGGACTTCTGGATTGAAACTGGCGGCATAAATAACATGCCCAACTGTGGCAAGCGCTCCATCAGCTAAGCTATGAAGCCACACAGTAATATTAGAAATCTGACAATTTTACAAACTCATTTATTCATCAAACCCGTTGTGTCTTATGGAATTCAACCAATGTTCAGATTTTTGCAATTGGGTCTCATCTAAGTTATTAAATCCGGCAAACAACTCATCAGTAATACATCGTTAATACTGAAAGGTGACGTTTGTGAGTTCCATCGAGAACCGCTTGAGAAAGCCGGTTGGGCCATCAATCTCGTGAGTCACTTGGTGATTCCCATGTAAGACAATGGGTTAGGGGGGTAATTGAGTCCAAATGTTAAAGTTCTGAGGTTCTGGTGTGAATTCACAGCTCACCTGGTACGGCACTTACCGCGTCTGGACGGTTTTTGCTGTTGGTTCGAATCCGGCAGAAGTCCAGATTATTTGCAGCTGGATCTCTTCTAAATTATTGAATCTACAAACCGCTTGTCAGTAATAATATTAGTGGTATGATTGTTAAGGGAAGTTCACTCGCATTAGTTTAACCAAGATCCTCTGTAAATTACGTATTGGATGCGGTGGGAGAGTCTTGAATGTTCCGGTCGATTAAGGGGATACATCCGGACAATTAACGATCGGCTAAACGTCAAACGTACTCAATAAGATTTACCTTTCTCGTTTACGTTTAAACCATGGGAAGCCCGATAGTAGACCATGAACGCATCTAACTGATAGACCCACACAAAATTCGAACAGAAGAAAATCGCAGAGCCCCCGGAAAAATCTTTATAATTAGTCTGGTTGGTTCTGCTTGCAGATACGAACGTAAATCGACAACCATGCTTTAAGTACATTGAAGTACGCTACATGTTTCGTTCCATTACTGTAACACATAGTTGCGAGTAGTATACCATATATACGCTGGCCAATCACTTCCACTTTTCGTTGATTACGCCGGTCAAGACAAATGGAGTACTTGTGGAATTATTTTGAAACCGATTAGCCAAGAAGCTCCTACCGGAAGTGCAAACGATGGGTGATCAAACTGTTCATTACGACATAAGCAAGATATATTGCCTAACAATCGGTCGCAGTTAAGCATCAGTGTGAACCACTGATGTATTGCTGTCTATGATGATGATGATGAATCGGTCGCAGGTCAATTACACGGAATATAATTTGCTGAAAAATAGGAGTCCGGGAATTGAACAAAGAGACAGCATCGCAGTCAGTTAAACAGGAAGGCCGGAGCTGCAAGTAAGCCTGCAAGAGAGTTGTCACAGATTGCCTAAGAGCCAGAGGAAGTTTCGTACCTAATGCTTTTAGAAGGAAGAATCAAGTTAATTGAGACAACCGGTCACAGTGCCACCCAACGAATGCTTGGGGGAAGAGCATAAACAGAATTGTCAGTGCTATCTGAACTATTGGGCTAAGAGATAGTGAACGAGTCAAATGTTCAACAGAACCTACAACGACTCAAAACGTAACAAAAAATGTACAATGAACGCGGAGCTCGGAAACGTAGAAATCGTAAACCAGAAACCAGGCGATGAGGATTCAATGGATCCTTGAAAACCTCAGACAAAGAACATATAATGTGGTGATCGAAGATCGTGAGCAACAGGTCACGCAGTGTTGACGTGGAAGAAGTAGTAGGAAGAAGAAATCGTGTGCAGTCAAGAGAGCGGATTTCATCGGAAATGGAGGCACGTGATACAAGTCATGAGGGACCATCAAGAACGAGAAGTGGACGAGAATGTCAAAAAGAAAAGGATAAACTGGAGCGGTTTTCTGAATGGAGAAAATTCAACTAATCAAGATCCACGCACATGCTGCTTCAAACGATATTGCGGTTGATCGGCGCCAACCAATCAAAAACGGCGACCAGCTGTTGCGTTAAATTTGTTTGCAGAAGATAGTGATTATGACTTTTCTGAAAGGATTTCAAGTATGAGGAATGTTCTAGTAGACCCCATGATACAGTTACGTCTGGAAACTTTCACAACAACCACCAAAGTTCAAGTCTATAGAAAGGTATGACGAAAATAGCGAACCGGTCTGAAAATGGTCAGCTATTGGTATACTCTACCTTACATAACCGGTGGATCGACTATTACACCAGTTTCGAAATCTGTTAAATATCTCGGAAGAGAACATTCCCATGAACAGGTAGTTAGAGTGCATCATTAATGTGCTGTTCGTATTTCTGCGTTCACTACTTCAGTCAATCATGTGAAATCCTCTTATTCAATAAAAATACTAACTATACCTTGAGTGTCACTATTTTGGTTTTACAGCTGTCCGATTGTACTCACCTCAACTAAAACAGGCGCGGAAATGAGTAAGCAAAAAACTTTCTCCCTCCTATAACAAAGTATGAACCTATTTTACACATGCCGTTTATGTATCGTCTTAGTGCCTAGTTCGTTATTTCTATTTGCTACAATGCCTGTGATAAATTTGCTCACAAGCTTCTAACGGATAAATTTTGTGAGCTTCATGGAGCATTCACAAAATATGTACCCTACAACAACATCTGATAATCCTTTAAATCTCCGTGAGCTTACATTTTTCTTTGTAGAGCAAAAACTTTCCCTTGCCTCGTGTGTAACCTTTATAACAAATACAACAGGATGAGTGATCCGAAAGAAACAGTAAGTCAGCAATGAAATCCATAATATGTCCACTAATTAGCCACATTGAAAAAATGTAATTTGCTAACTGCGATGTCATTCAATTAGCAGGCCCACTGACCAAATATCCACCTATCCACTTATAAAAAAACATTACTGTAGGTCAAGACATTTTTAAAAAAGAAACATAAAATAAACATCCAAAGAAAGATTACATCTAAGCAATTAATGTGACGAGTAATTGATGATTAGGGTGCAACGTATAACATATACGACAGACTGGAGACAACACAAATGAAATGCAAAGCAGAAGCTGGATAGGGGAGAAGACAAAAGCAATTTGGTTTGAGAATACAGAATTGGGTGTGTCTGTGTGTAGCAAACAGGGTTGTACAATAGGGCCGGTCATTTATAAAGTGATAATTAGTGTTATTCGATACCATTTGGTTCTACAGAGACAAATAATACACTCTGGCTATACAACTAAACAAACCAATTTACAAGAGGAAAACCAAAATGTTAACCTCTTTTCTGACCATATTCATTAACAAGTTGAAACAGACATCATCTTACGGAATAAGATCCAAAAAACCGTGTTCAGTGCCTCTAAAGAGTTCATTGACAATTTCTAGGGAGGTCGATCAAAAATGAGAAGGTGAAACTAATTCACTGAAGGAAATTGTTCAAGTCCGTAAGTTGTACCTTGGGAAGTCAATATTCAGTAGCTATATGAACACACATACAGTAGATAGAATTAAAAGAGCTAGTGATTTGGTTTTCGCTAATTCTGACATGAAAAGCTGCACTGACTAGAAATCTTTGTCAAGTAATGGCTAAACAAGGAAACAGATAAGAGCCTATAAAAAAATTATAACCGGATACAATCAGACATGTGAAGACAGATCAGTCTGAAGGGTATGATTGAAATCAAATAAAATTTCGAAAGCAATTGGCTAACAGAATTTAAGACGGTTGCTTAAAAAATCACTGGGAAAAAATTGCAGAAAACTCGGGAAATGGTTGAAGAGCAACACGGTCAACGGAGAGACACACGCGCATCCGAAAAAAAACATGAAAGAAATGGGTTGTGTAGAAATGATAATTTCACGTTACTATCTAAAAAAAACATAGATGAAATTGAAGGGCGAACAGATAAGGAAAAGAACCCGTAAATGAAAAACTACCTGCTTGAATATGACATCATTGTAAAACGAAAGAAATGGACTGATCAGGGACAAATCTGAGGCAAAAGACAGAAGGCAAAACATCTCAACAGTTAACACAGAGAGATAACACAACAGACTCACTTGGACCAAGTGAACAGCTGTGGGAAAGTCCGCCACCATCAGCTGATCCCGGATCAGGCTGAAAAAAGAAAATAATGGATCAGAATACAGATGCATGGAAGAATTGCATGTGGATAGATCAGGTCGATAACACATCAACACATAAGGACAGCAACAACGTAACCAGAAATATCACGTTCTGACATAACGAACTGAATGCACGGATAATACGTTCACAAACCTCCGAAATTCAGAAACGTTGTGCATATGAGTTCAATCTAAGTAGAAAAAGCAGGACAAACAATACTATTCATAGACACTCCCAAAAACTACACATCTGCACTGATTGCATTCAAAAGGCTGCTGAAAACTAACGGCTTTATTGCTGTTCTCGCTCGTCCGTCGACGAAACTGTGGAGGCGCCTTCATCTGAGACTGCGGACTTTTCATGATATCTAACGGGAACGAGTACTGACTCTCTGATGTTGTTGCGTTCGAACTTTGCGGACAAAAATTAGTGAGATGCCATTTCCATATCCTGCCATTGACAGGGACCCCATACAACACCTGTCCATGATGAGCACACACGATTGCATTCGTCCAGTTTTTGTGACCAGGTCGGGCGTAAACAGCTGCTTCAATGGCGGAACCGTTGCCGGAAGTCGATTGATTGGGTTCTTGCGCTGATCCACTGTACGAATGAGAGCTTGATGGGGCGTGCGCAATATGGGATCCATGACAGCTCTGGCTGGTAATCGACAATCGGACAATGCAAGATTGGGGGCTGCACGGTAAACGAACCTAAAACCCTGCAGAACCTTTTCTGTGATCCCCTGTGGGCTTTGAGCAGTCCCCATTCGAAAGTGTCCACGGAGCGTTCAGCTTGGTAGTTAGACTTCGGGTGATACGGCGGAGACCGCATAGGCTGGATGAGGAAACAAACAGACGCGAAATGAGTTCCGCTGTCCGACACGAAGATATCGGAAAATCCACGTTGGTCGAAAATATGAGGCATTAACCAAGACGAGGTGGGACACTCTAACAATCGGACCAGCTAAACCCAAGTAGAGGCGCCACCATGGGAGCCTGCGTATAATGTTTGTCCACCGCACAACCCCCAATCTTACATCGCCCGATGGCTGACTATCAACCGAAACTCTCACAAGTGACAAGCTTTGTACAGTCCATCAAGCTCTCATTTCAACGGTGAAGCAGCACGGCAGCCAAGCCATCCGAGTCTCGACAACGGCTTCATCGTTGAAGCAGTCGTTCAAACCTATGACTATCGACCTGGTCGTAAATGGACAAACGCAACCGTGAGTGTTTATCATGGGCAGGTGTTCTTTGGAGTCTCTGTCAATAGCAGCATATGGGAACGTCATTACACTAGGTTCTATCCATACTGCCCAAAAGCAGTAACAGAGTCGGCACTCGCTTCCGTTGGACATCTTGTACACGCTCACAGTTCTGGAGGCAGATTGTTCCATGGTTCCGTCGTCCGATCATCTCCTGTCTCCCGCTCAGAAGTCGCAACAACTGCACCAGATTCCTGTTTTGCCGTATGCAGTTGAACCCTCGAGCCGAGTGCTATGAATGAATGTAATCTCAGACGGGAGATGGTGCTGAATTGTTTGTTTATCAAAATCCGTTTAAGAGCATTTTTTTGATTTTCAGTTTTATCTTTTCGTGCCATAATGTATTAAAAGTCAGTCGTGATGCACGCCTCTCCCTTGTCCTCAAAGTGGTCCATTCTAATTCCATTGCATCAACTAAAGTAGGTTTCTTTACTCAATCAAAGTCTACATATATGCAAAAACCGTCGTGCTGTTACCTTCAATTTGAGAGTGAATACATGCTCGACTGAAGACTAACGTCTACCGCACTATGTGACCGCGATTCGGACAGCGTATATTAGTGATCTAATCAGCTCTAGTTTTCATTGACCACTCATGTCATAACAAAACTGACTTGTATCACTGTTACAAAATAAGGGCTTAGGACTGGGAATGTTGATGGGTTTTTGAATCACCCTTTTAATTCGTTATTCATTCTGTGATTGAGAAGCAATATACAAATTAATTGGAGATATTGACTAACTTAGTGCTGATCTTACTTTCGAATGTATCGGAACGTCCTATAGCGTAATAGACATAATGCAAGTGTCTTGAAAAGACAGACGATATCTGGTCGAGTGACCCACATCCAGAATATGATCAAACCACGTCATAGCAAAATGTTCATCGATTAAATAATGCTGACCATCAAAGTTTAAAGGAAAGGTTTTTAGTCAGTCCATTAACAGCCCCATCAGTCCCAAGAACAACCTAACCGCCTATTAAAACTCCAAAGATGAGACGCCAAACAATTCCATGCTTTAATTTTTCAAACATTTATTCCAACCGGATAATAACAATTCCGCTGTTCATGTACTGTAGACAGATGGATTGTCTATGGTAACTTTTCCTCACATAACATAACAATGCGCAAATGCTAGATAGTTTTCTCGCACCAGTTCAACGGATGCACTATCGTGTACATAGCACACAGAATCTTTATGGTCCATAGTGACCCGCGACAGACTCACATTTCTCCTGATAGGAAAAACCGGGACGAATTATCCCCGAGCTGCTGGATCTCAATGTGTTATATCACTACTCTTTGAGCACTTGAAAGATCGCTTTAGACGTGAACCAGTAGACCAAAGCTAAGAAATGATCGGATATTGTTTCAAACTGAACACCAACACATCGGATATCAACCGTGCGACGTTAAACAATTATTCAACGAGGAGTTCACATATGACCCTGAGAGCATTTTGAACAATTTTATGCTTTCCGAGTAGGTCGAAAACAAGTTCGAAATTCCATTTCATTTGTCGCGAACGTTTGGACGAGTGCCTCGGAGAACGCATTCTCATGTGATTCAACTTATTTTACTTATTTTACTCATTAGATGCAGCTACTTAATACATTAAAGTAGTTCGTTTAGATCACGGCCGCAAGCCATTCACTCACAGGCAGCGATACGAAAAACTACAAAACAACCAGTTGATGATGTAACTGAAGCAAGCTGAAGCACGGGCATGCTTTCAGCAAATTGAACTAGTGTTGGCTATTTGAATGTGCGAGATTTGTATTCGAAATTCGATGTTACATTATCAACTAGATCATTGGACGTAGGCGAGGCATTCCTAACGTAAATTGGGCCTGAGTGGGTCGCTGGGTGAAATGTACAGAAACATCTTCCTCAGATTAAAGCTACTGTCTGAAGCTATATTGCAAAGTTTTTAAAACTTTTCAGCTCCAAAATTTAAGATTGAAAATCCCTTAATTATGAGACAATGTTATTGCTTTGTGTTTATGCATCAATTTATCATAAATGTACTGACAGATGCTTCGAAGTATTAACGATTCACAGTTGCCCTGCAAAATATGAAAACCGAGCTTTGATGAAGACCTATCTAACTTGAATTATGCGGTGATTATAGACAAGCAATCGCGAAAAATTCATCACCCCCCTGTTATTTTATGTATTTCAAGGTCACTCTGTAGAAACACTTCCGGTTTCGCGGAAGACCTACTGGAAATGGATTGCGCAATGACAGTTAGTACAAGCAGTTGTACGTCCCAATTAAAACTATCTGGATTAACTGAAACGGAACATTTCCTATCCATTAAGGAAACTTGAGTTTTTATATATATCTACGGTGGTTACTGATTAGGTCTTTGTGTATGAATGATTATCCAATTGTTCATCCTACAGATTTCCTCGGGAAGGAACATAAGGAAACGTTCAAGACAAGAATAAACTAATACGAATGTCATCATCGATACAGAAAAAATCAGAAGACAAATGACTATGCACTGATTTCTATGTATATGTGAAACTATTACACAAAAACTGATTCTCCAATGAACGTGTATTTGCCCACTACCGAAGAGTTTCGAGAGGCGAACATTCTATGGAAGAGGCAGTTGGAAGGCAGCGGGTAATCGGTGTACTCAAGGAGGACTAGGTTCTATAGCATCTAGCGTCAGATAAGATGGAGCATCCGTATAAGTTCCCGAGAGGACCGCAAGATTCCGGAAGAAGAGGTTAATTCTTTCCATTTTATACACTACGGGTCTCTGGAGGATCTCCTATGGGACCGCGTGTCATTGTTCACGTTTAACCACCAGTGTCCAGTGAGGATCGCAATGATATACGTTGAGATGTGCTGCTCAGGATATTTTATATGCTGCCAGGACAGCGTTTTCGTATTTCTAGTTTGACAAACAGCACACAAACCATGTCCAACAGAACGTCAAGAACGGTTGAAGTCTACTACCACGCCGTCGTCCGAACGTTTTGGCATTTCTTCTAATCATCGGATGTCGTATTCAATAATTTGCAGTTTAGTGGACGTGCAGTTAGCATACAGAAGATTTAATCCGACTACTACAGACTGTGTTCTTATAAGTTGGCTAGTCAATAGCGAAAATTGAGCTTTCCAATGAACAATGAATTCGATCATATAATATTAATTCAGTTTGCATAGGTTAAATTGGTAACGACAATGATGGATGAGCATGGAAGACTTCTGCATAGCTCATGCATTGGCAGGTTAAGTCTCCGAGGCGTAGACCAAAGTTTAACGAACGTATATACTGCAATCAAGTTTTCTAATCGACAGCCGGGTGTCCCTGCAACGTTACGAATGACGAAACTTGGTGAAAGTATCAAATACCTTCACTATCGCAATAGGTATTTCATTTGCAGCATTATAAATAGATGAGATGATGGAACTCCTGATAGTCAAACGAATACCAAGTAGCTTGTCTAAGACAAACAAAGATATGATCAAGGCGAAACCATTCTTATGGCAATAATAAACGCTTTGATTACATAGAGTGTACTCCCCATTACGTCATCAACGACAGTAATACCGCAACAATGGTGTACAACTAACATACAACCTACTAGCAAAAGAGAAGAGTTAAGGAAGAGAGGAGGAATGAGAACTGATTCTTGAAAAACCTTTTATGAATTAAAGCATTCCACAGTAAGGTGCGTGAACGTTGTAAAGAACCAACCAAGCTATCGATCAGCCTGAAGTGGCTCTTGTACGACACTCGTCTCGCGGTTGCCAATTGCATACGTTGGTTGTATTGGTCATTCTTCGTATCAGGAGCACCCGATTTGGCTATTATTCTGACTCAAAGAGTTCCTTCACAGCTCAGATATTGAGTGTTGAAAATTACAAACATAATAACGGGATAAGTACGACAACGATGACTTAGTCAATGACTCACATAAGCATTGCGCAACACACAAATGGCAGCATAGCGAATCGTTTCTCGTCTGCAAATAATGTATCCCACAGACGAATCACATCTGAAAAAAAATAATAACCTTTATTAACGATTCGGGTGAGCAAAAAAAACATTTGTATTTCGCAAAAGTTATTGAACAATTAAGCAGATATGTTTAGGACATAGAACTGAAGGCATACCAGAGTTTATGTAGAACAAAAATTGATCATATGTCTTCGTTACAAAGAGACCGAATAGTTACAAGGAGTAAGTAAACGAAACTAAACGAGAAGACCGCCAAGTAAAACAACCCAATCATGAGAACCTCGATCTGCGATTATAAAGCAGGTCAATGTTTTCCGTCGAGAATAAACTGATATATGGGGGAGGGGTGGAGTTAGGCAGTATCGTTCCAATCCAAGGAATGTAATATCTATCAGCATAAATACCAGTTGAGATGCGATTAGCACCTGGAATGTCGGAATAGTATTTTTCAAAAGGTTATGAAGGAAAGACGCGAATTTGGTCTATTCGAGAAGAGAGTGTTCAATGAAAGCCCTCCTCTAACAGACGTTGTTTGCATAAAATTGTTCACAAGAAACGTCACAGATAATGTCATAACAGACATACTTAAAACAGTACCACGTAATCAAGTTCGTTAGTACAGAAGCGTGCTCCCTATGCCGCTCCACCTCTAGACAAGCAAAACCTTAGACGTGGAACTAGAGTCGACTAAAAAAACAGCACGGACGTCAGAAAAAAATCACATCAAGACGTCGGACATGGGACTTGCTCCTCAGTTGGAGGCCAAAAGGTTAGCAAAATATGTGACTGAAGAAATTACCAGATAAGTTACGCAAACGTAATCAGTGTGACATGTGCAGATAAGTTCATATAACTTGAAATTACATTTCCTTTCCTTTTGACCTTGACTGAATCAGTTATGCGTATATATATATATATATATATATATATATAT